>DWJZ01004939.1:0-14724 GCA_018249125.1 Asbolis capucinus
AGAAACTGCCCTAGCTTTACTTTTGAAGAACTATGTAGTTATTGCGACATAATTGTTACAGTTAAACATATGTTATCATGGACTTATTTGAACGTATTGGGGCCCTCTATAAAACTATAGTACTTCCACCATTTTGTCAATATATTTGGAAGGTTGAAAATCAGCCATTTGCTTCGTGATACTTACGTGTTAACTGAGGCAAAGCGAGTTAAGTACGAGCATGGGTTACGATAGTAATGTGCAAGTACTAACTAAACCAAACATGATGAAATATCATCATCCAATTATCTGTTCTAATAATAAAACTGTAACGGGGTCAATTCTGTACATTAAGTATTTTTTGAAAATTTTGATGCAGGGAAGTTTTGTTATCAACTTAGACCTGCCTGTCTGTTCGAGCTTCACGCAAAAACCACTGAACAGATTTAGATGAAATTTGGCATAGCCGTAGTTCAAAACCCGAGAATAGTTATAGGATATGTTTTATCCCATAAAATGGCTCAGTTCCTACAGGATAACAAATGAAAATTTGTATTTTTCAGAATCCAATGAACCAATTAAGATAAAGTTTAGCATGTTTGTGGCTTATGTAAAGACAATGGTTATAGGATTATTTTCATACGAGAAAACTGAACTTGTTCCCGTTGGATAATAGGTTAAATTCAGTATGGCAACTCTGAAACCACTCGGCAACTCGTCTTCCGAAGCGAAGCGAGGGCGTGTGTATATGCGATCTAGTGTATAATTAATCTCCACAAAACTGCATTACATCACATTTTTACGATACTGAGACCACGAATAATCGATTTTTAAACCCGAAATTATTTTAGACTAACATTTTCTCCATATTTATCAGGGGGGGGGGGCTAGAAACCGATCTAAATTTATATTCAGCATTCAAATGTTTGTACGTTTGTACAAAAATCTTAAATATCTTCAAAGACAATGGTAAGGCCGTGAAAATAATATATCTTGTATAAGTAATCCCCTGACATCCGAAGGGGGATTTCCGATATACAAATTCGGTTTTCAGTAATTTTTCCTGCAGGAGCCAGTTTGGGGATTGAAATAAGTTGTAACTTTGGATCATTTTTCATTTCGGGGTCTATCTAGGTACCGACATGACTTGGTGAGGCCGCTTCTTGCATTGCCGAAGTTCCTAAGCTTGGTTGAAGAAAATGAGAGTCCAGGAAGTATTTAGGACACAAGGTAATAGCAAAGGGAAATATTTTTTATGCAGATAAACAAGAAGACGGATCCGCTAATGGGAAGTGATCAACGTAACCAACAGATACAAATAAAAGTAAAAGTAAAATAACAGTTAATAAATGCAAAATAAAGGAATTAATGAACGAACGAGTGAATTAAGTACAAAGCGACCAAAGAATAAACGATTCTGCGCAATGTTAACCTATTTTGAATACTTCACAGCGCACAGGAATACACTCACGAGCAGTCAATTTATAATGTGCACGTTGGTAAAAGGAGAGAGGTATTTGGAGAGGATATCAGTCGATGCGTTTTCGCGGTTCGATTGTCAGCTTTTTCTCGAGTTTAACTCGGTGTGGGGCTTTCTCTATTTCGACATGACTAACCTACCCTTTTAATGTAAAGTTTTTGTGAAAAATTGTGTTTCTCAGATTCCATTCATTCGTCGATCAGCCTTTGGATACCTATTGCTGGACATAGGTACTTCTGACCGGTGCTGAGCCCTTTGAGTCCAACGGATTCACGCTGACTTCTTCAGATCATCAAATCAGTTCGGCATCCTGAGCTCCTTTTTCCGAGATATGGTCTCCATTCGAAGACTTTTTTCCCAATGGTTATTGATACGTCGAACGGGCCACTTCAGCTGGGTAACTTTGTGAACTATGGAGGTTAAGCCAGTTTGTGTACGGATCTCGTAATTTCTTACTCGAATTAGTAGTGATGTACTTTAGTTATTTATTTAATTCGTTTAGTACTTTAGTTATTTATTTTATTAGTTTAGTACTTTAGTTATTTATTTAATTAGATGTAATAAGTGCTAAACAAATTAATCTAATAATTAAAGATAAATTATAACCAAACAATACATTACACACAAACGTATCTACTGAGAAGGAAACGGTTCATATTTTCTAAGATATTATTGTTAGCGAACACTCATATCGAGGGATTGTTTATGGGAGTCATAAAACGGGCCATGAAAGACGAGTAATCGAGTTTGGGACACGTTATGGTCGTTAGTTCCCTTTAGACTTCGGAACATAGTGGAGACATAATGCGAAGGTATATCACTATTATGGTGACTTCGAGACTTCGATCAACAATCAAGTAGGTGTCGGGACAGCGACAAAATGTCATGACATATTCCCGTTCACTTGAAACGTGGGTGGTTATGTTTCATTGAGTGAGTACTAGTGGCCACGTACCGCTTCGCTAAAGTAGGTCCGGTGATAAAAAGTAGACTTAGTATTATTACAGATTGTAATCTATCTATGTGTGATATTTCATTCAGATCCGTTCAATAATTTTTGCGTGAAAGATGAACAAACATCCCTACATCCATATATCCATCCTTATAAACTTTCGCATTTATAATATTTTTACAACAGTAAGACGTTCCAAACATTGCAACTGTAAACACATTTCATAACGCCGTGAAGAGTAATCAAATGTAAAAATAACCCCAGAAAATTTATCGTTCAGATATCTGACATGTACGTACAACAGGTTTTGCGGGTGTATTACTTTCTTCCTGCAGGTAACGCGTTAGTAACACCCCAGTCTGGGGTTGTTAATGTCCATGGGCGGTGGTTATTACGTACCATCAGGTGATCCGTCTGCTTGTTTGCCTGCTTATCACTTAAAAAGGGTTATATTTTTATTTATTTTATTTTATTCGGAAAGCTTACAGTGTCAATCAATAGGATACAACATGTTACTTATTGTTTTACAAATAACACCTTTTAGCAGCTATATTGTTAAATAAATATCTTTGGACAATTCACACACGGCCATCTGACCCCAAACTAAACGTTAGCTTGTACTATGGTGATCAGGTAACTGATAAACATACATATATAATTTTAAATATATACTTAAATAGATATTTCTATTACACAGAACAAACATTCCTGCTCATCACAGAAAAGTTTGACCTGGGTGAGAATCGAAACCATGACCTCCGGTGTAGTAGTCAGTTTCACTAACCACTAGACCAAGCGGCCTTTCAAATAAGTAAAATTCTTTGTCTATGTTAGGAAGATAACAGCATCTAGGCTTCTGCACTACAATTTCACATTATAAATGTATATTTTATTTTAATTATAAATGTATTCTGTCATTTTAATTATTAATGTAGCATTTAATTTTTTTAGTTATGTTATATAAGTAAAAAATTCAAAGATTAGAACATATGAGTTTCACATTAGTTGAAAGTGGGTAGACAGTAAGTATTATAATAAATACAACGTTGAAATATGTTTCTGACGCAAAACAAAGTCCTATCTAACAGTAGCTAGAAAAAGGGTATTTTACGAGCCGTAAATACAAAATATCTTGCTAAAATAAACACTCGTAACCGAACATAAGGTCCAGTCAAATATCGTTCCCATAACGCCTTACAAGAACCAGTTTAAACAGATCCGGGCGAGAAGGCTGTCTGAACCTTATCACAAAGGCATAAACACTATTTTTGTTTGCGGTTTAAAGTGGAGGGACGCGTTTGTAATTTCGGGTTATCCCGTAATGTGATGGAGGATAACCGACGTGTAAAGCATTACCGGGAGAGGATTTCATTGTTACGCACGCATTGGAATAGGACGTGCCTAGTAGGAATGATACGGTACATTGGTAACAGACATCTTGAAAAAACTTAATAAATATATCTTTTTTGTAAATAATGTATTCTCTCTTTTAAGATTTTGTTAATGTAGAACAGGGGTTAGCAACCTTTGGAATTAAAGGGCCCATAATAAATTTGATTTTTGCTAGGGGCTGCAGATAGATTAGCATTATTTATAGTTAATCAAATCTACTTAACGTCTTAGAGTTACTATGAAAAGTTTTATACATTTGCTTAATTTTTGTATCATAATGCATTTTTATGTTATATTATTTTATCTTTTGACACAGTGTTTGACCTTCTAAGCTTAAAAAACTAATTTAAAAGTGCTCTAAGTGCCACATGCGGCCCGCGGGCCGCGGATTGCTCATCCTTGATTTAGAAGCTTTAATTTTACTATTTCCATTTTTTCGACCGTCTATTTGCGGCTCAAATTGGTAAGGGTATAAATATTTATCATGGTAGCAAAGTGTTTATTTATCTGTACTAATATTATAAAAGATTTGATAAACATTTTTTTTAAATTATAAACTTATGATAATAAAACGATAAACAATCGAATCCTTCGACTAACAAACAAAGAGTTTGTTTGAGAACAATATACTCAGAAAGTACTGGGCCGATTTGAAAAACTCTTTTATCATTAGAATCTTACATTATCCCTGATAAATATAGGCTTTATCATATTTTCAAAAACGTTAGAAGGGCATATGAAACCTTCGGTATTGTGACCCAAAAGTCCAGTGATACAGTTTTATACAGGGCATCAATTTCGAGATTTTATCAACGTTGATGAACTTTGAGTAAGGACACGTAGTGGACATAAATTTTATACTCTAAGATATTATAAGTAGCGTGCACGAAGCTAAACTGCGGAATTAAATCTGTTTCGAGCAGGGGTCGGCAACCCGCGGGCCGTGTGCCATTCCGATACAAATTTGGCGTTTGGCGGAAATTTGGCGTTTCCTGTGATCCTTCCGACGACAACATATGAAATATGGCCCGGATCTATATTTTTGTAACATTAATGGCCCTCATAAATGAAAAGGTTGCCGACCAGGTGTTTAGAGCGGTACTGAAAGACTGGCTACTCCAAGTTTTGGAGGTCTGACGAAGCCAGTATGCGCCACTAGGAATTCGCACGCTTCTCAATCACCAAGACTGATAGGATTAAGTAGGTGGAAATTCTTAAACGTAAAGATAATATATTTTGGAACAAAGCGACACGTTAAAAGTTTTATAAATGCGAAAGTAACTCGTTTATTTTTTACAGAGGTACTTTAACAAGTAAATATTTATTCACGCCTAAACCATTGAATTTTTGCTGAAATTTGATACACATATAACGTTCGTGAAAGGACATAAGGCCACCTGCCATTGCGAAACATAATATACATATATTATAAAGGCTGAGTTTTACAAATGCTACTAAAATCAGACACGGAAAGAAACAAAAACCTTTACTATCAGATGTTAACCGGGACGCTCCACAAAAGGTAACGACATAGATGTACTCTAATGGCTTCCACCATTCCGAAAGTCTATTCAAAAATCACCTTACGATTCCACATCTCTTTATTCATAAACAAAATAAAAAAAAACTATTCAAAATACACTCATAACTCTTGCATCGTTCGCAATAAGGTCTGTTTTCGTTTGTAACTTCGTAATATACGGCGCAAGTAATTTGGGACGTGTCCAGTAGTGTAATGGAGTGTTGCCGGCGCGTATAAAGCATAACTAGGGGAGGATTTCGTTATTATCCACACGCTCAGCTGGGGAAGTGCCAACTTGTGACATCTTACATGGCTGTGCGTACTTTCATACGTTCAGCTGGAAATTGGTACATACAGCTTGAAATTGGTACATACAGCTTGATATTGGTACATACAGCTTGAAATTGGTACATACAGCTTGAAATTGGTACATAGAGTTTGATATTTGTACATACAGCTTTAAATTGGTACATACAGCTTGAATTTGCGTGTTGTTCCTTTTTCTCATCCGTACAAATTTTGTTACCTACAAAATCGATGTTACAGTTTCTTTTACCTTCTATAAATTAGTGCTTGAACACTATACCACCTGATGGTAAGTGGCGATGTGGTCTTAGATGGACTTTTCACTCTGGACTTGAAGAAACTTAAATTGTAATCGAACGGAAACACTGACGCCGTCAACTTATTCCAGTTCTCGCGGTGCGTATGATGGATGAGGACGCAAAGCGCGACGTTCGTACTGGGGGAATATCTACTACGAAGGGATGGATACCGGCTGTGCGTCAACTCTTTATATAATACCGTCTCGTTACATATTTAATGCTAAAATCTTTGGCCATAACAACTTTTCAATGAGCGAGTTTAGTTTAAATAAATAAATAAATACTCATATAATTTATTGCTTTAAAAACCACGTAACAATCAACTTAACGTAAAAATCAACTCTTAAAATATAGCCTCGACACAGTTAGCTTACAAGATGTGTACGGTTGAGAAAAACTGTTGGGGTCCTGTCAACTTTCGTAATATGAAGGCAGAGTGTAGCTTTTTAAACGATGTTTTCCTGTAGCGAAGCATGTGATGATTAACTTTTCATAGGTACTTAACCTTTAGTAAAGTCAGATTACACTGAAAAAAGTTCCCCATGTCAGTATTTCAATATCCCTAACAATTAGTTTTCATATCAGGCTCATAAACATTACTTTGCCAAAATAAAAATAAATTGTATGAAAAACAAACCAAAACGGATTTGCACTGAGTATAAGTATATTTTGTTTTACGAAATTTTAAATACAATTGGAGTTATATAAAACATCTGAATCAACAGAATATGGATTGAAGAAGAATAAAAAGTAATCTGTATTTAAAGTTCAAAGGAAACGGCCACGTCGGCTGTTGGGAAATATTATAATCCAAGGAAACTGAACAAAGGGAAATGACAGAACAACGTACAATGAGCTTTGAAGATAGAGTAGGGTGGCCATGAATGCAGATTTTGGTCGGAAGTCCCACAAACCTTACGTTTTTTTACATAAAATAAGTTAATGCTTGACATAGATACCACCTGATGGAAAGTGGTGATGATGTCTAAAATGTGGGACACACTAACATAGTAAATGCCTATTCACTCTTCTCTTGAAGAATCTCACGTCGTAATTAGGTGGGAATATAACGTAATATAAATAAATTAAAAAAAAACACATACGACATAATTATTATGGTAGAAATGTTCGAATACATGGTGCTTTTGGATTTTTAAATCGTAACAATTTCAAAGTTTGACTTTGAAATTAAAAAATATTATATTCCGTATTTTAGTTCATGAGCTAAGTTTTTGGAAAATGCAAACACGATAACGTTCACTTTACTGGATTAACTATAACGGCTGAATTATATCTATAAGTAATTCCATTTAATAATTTAGAAAATCCATCTTTTTCCTTGCTTATTTTAACCTTAAATAGTACTTAGCACGTAAATATTGCTAAGTATCAGTATGGAGTAAAACGCGTGCGGGCGATATAGTTCGGAGTACGTCATTGAGATTTTTGTTAATAATGAAATTAGCAGAATATTGTGGATACACATTTTTGTTTATAGTACAGGAGAACAAGTTTCAAAATTTTGGGTTAGCAACAAGTGGTGATTGATTGATAATTACTTCACGTGTAGATCTTAAACGCAGTGGATGAGTTAGCCCTCTGTCCAAGTACCCTGTGATTATACACCCAAACAATGGGAATAGGACGCGGAGAAAACTTTATAAAATAAGTAAATTCCAAGTGAATTTGACATGTCCGAGTTATTAAGAAAACATGGTGACCAAAAAGTAATGTCTGTACCCGACATTATTTCTATTGTGGAGGTGTGTGGATACCTTTATTATAAAGCAACTGCGATATTAAGAAAATAAATTTTACAACATTATTATTTTTTTTATCTTTTTTATGTACTTTTGATAATTGTAAAATTCTAGTTTGATTGACAGGCCGGTTAGTCTAGTGGTCAGTAAACGGCTACTACACCGAAGGTCGTGGATTCGATTCCCACCCAGGTTAAACTTTGCTGTGATGAGCAGGAATGTTTGGTTTGTGTGTCTGGTTGTAAATATCTATATAAGTATGTATTTAAAAGTATATATGTACATATGTTTATCCCGTATCTGAACATCAAAGTACAAGCTAATGCTTAGTTTAGGCTCAGATGGCCGAGTGTGAGTTGTTCAAAGATATTTTCTATTATTTGATATTCATTATTCTAGTTCAGAATAACGAATTTCGTTTTATGCCTTAATCAGGCAAACGGGTCACCTGATGATCAGTATACTTCTTCACCCTTGCATACGTCCTTGCTGTCAGGTTATCACCAACTCATCATTGGCCAAGAAATGAGATAAACCTGCTTTCTGAACCCAAGATAGAATAGAAGATAATGCCTGATAGACCTCACACCATCAAGGTGTTGTTGATAGGTGACAGATTAACGAAAACATGCTAAAAATAAGAAAAGGATTGACTCTCCAACTGTAACACGTTCCAATTAAACATTTCACCGTCAGAGACTATTAACAATCTCATTTTTGATTGAGTTTATCTCTTCTTTACCAAATGAGCTAATTACGCGACGAGTCCCCTCGGGCTGTGCTGATTACTTATCCAGAAGCGTCTACTCTGCTCTTTCGTGACTATTCCCTCGTCATCAAATCTGGGAAGAAAATTTAGTTACATCCTTTTATTTATAAGCTTACCTATGTTGTACTTATTTCATATTCTTAAATTACATTACACTGTCTCTTGATTTTTACTTGACTGACTTAGCTTTTTCGCGCGACTACGTCCGCCTGGTACAGCCTTCTCTTCACCCCTCTCTTTGACTCTTCTTTATTCACCCCCCTTCAAACTCGCTTCACCTACAATGACGAACTTTCATCTCCTATTTGTTAGCCTCTAGTTTCCCTCAAGTTCTATTGTATCTCTGTACCAAGTTTCATCACAAGCAGTTTAGGAGTTTTAACAGACAGGCAGAGTTGCTTCCGCATATTATAATATTAATAAGGATTTGGAGAAATTGACTACCTTTAGTACTTCACTACAACTACCAACTCATGGGTGGGATATAAGTCAATTTGTCGGGAGGTCGGTCCGCGGTAATCCAGTTCAAACCGGATCGATCCGGTTATACGTTAGCTTGTTTACCGGATTAGTGCGGCTTGCCGAGCTAACGCGTACGTTGACGCCCCAGGTGTTTTGCTGAGCTGAACCGATTGTTATATAGGTAATGCTGTTGTAATAGTTAAGTAATGATCGATATATCCATTTTAAGATCGATTTTGGTCAATGGTTTTTTAATTGTATTACTTAATAACATCTTAATTTGACCAGCTTCGGAACTGGTTTATTGCTGATGATCACCCATCGTTATCATTACATAAATGTCTGACCTGACCTGATCGATATGTCTTCGAAGCCACGGTTGGTAAAAATATGGTTACGGGGGATTTGATGAAATGTAAATGTAAAAAACCGGCCAAGTGCGAGTCGACTCGCACACCAAGGGTTCTGATCTTATTTTAATTAAATTATTTATTTTTAAAGTCAACACATTTGTATATGGGAGTTCTCTTCAATATTAAGCTTTTTTTTATAAATAAATAGTTTGTGAAAATTTCCACTATCTATCATGGTTGATGAGTTACAGCCTGTTGATAGACAGACAGACAGGACGTTTTAGTTCACTTTAACTGTTAGTAAAAAGCTTCATCTTCCATTGTATTTTTTCACAAGCTTTTATTTAACTAGCAGTATATATTTGTATATTACTATGTTAATATATTTGTTTGTTAGGGGTCAAATCTTGCAAGCTTAATTACACCCACTTCCTCTTACACTACGGAGCTGAAATTTTGCATAATGTTTCAGTTCCGATGACAATGCATTTTTATGATAAGTATTATCTGCTGCTATGCTCAGGAACTCCTTAACGCTTAACAATACAATCATGAAATTTTGCGTGTTTCTATGTATTAGAGGTTTAATTATATTAAAGCTTGTGTCTTTAAATATGTTAATAAACTTTGTTTGTACCAATGATAAAACGTAGAAAAAATATTTATAACAGTTTAATTCAAACTGAAATTTCTAGAAGTTATAAATAAAAACATGTTAAAAATAACAGTGACGTTAAAATTGTCTTCAGTTATCCAGAATTTTCAGAATTGCAAAATTCATGTTCAATTAAAGTGAGGGACGGACGCAGTTCATATATTGTAGCCAATATACAAAAACTGTCCTAACATGAACGCAGTATTAAAAATTCCATCATGGTGGATTGCTTGCGGCGAAGCCAGAACGCTTGAAAGGTCAAACAAAGCCGCTTTTCAGGTCTATTCACAAGAAGGTGTATGTACTTATATCTAAAATGACCCACAAACCAAAAGATTGCCACGGAAAAATTAGTCTTCTGACTTTTAAATAAACGATATATTGGTATCCACTTCAAGAGCCCGAAAAGCTGTTACGCTTTTCACATGTAATGTAGTATGACGAAGTACCAACGACGTTTGAAATTTATTCCTGGGGCTTATTTTGTTTCATACATTTTGGTTTCGTCTCCTTCAGGTCATAAATAGCTCACCTTTATCTCTTTAGTAAGATCGTAGTCAGTAAGCCTGAATACGAGAAATGGCTTCAAAAGATTTAGAACGCTTTTGAGATACATTATTATTTCCTAGTACAAAACTAGTTACAAGGGAATTCTTCCTATTCTGTTAGACTCATTGAATTTTAAAATTTATATTATTATAAAGAGATTAAAAATGAATATACTATGATTGTCCTGTAGCCTATTTAGTCATCTTTTCTGTAAAGGAAAAGGGCCAAAGGGCCAAATTTGAGTCAGGGCAAATGTGGCAGATAAATATTTGTTCATGGGTCACGGGCGTTATTTGTATTTTCTATTGCAATACAGGATATCTTAGCGCGAGGTATCAGATGAAGACATTTGTGTTCCTATTTTTGGTAAATAAATCATTGTTATATTCAAACTTAAAGTCAGAAATAAACGGGAAATATTTAATAAAACTTGAATCAAACCACTTTTTAGTTTTCATATTTATGTTAATACAACTATCTCCTGAATTTTCATATAAGATTTTATATGAACAAGGATACCGAATATGGCATTTTTTTTCTAATTCTAAAAGTAATTTTAAACGCAAAATCTTTTACATTGCGTTCTTTTCCAATGATATAAAAGATCAAAGTGCATCTTGCGTTTCCGATCCGATACGAAGACGGTTTCAAATGATATCTCTAATACTATTTTCCTTTGACAGAGGAGCTGCCATTTCAGACGACTATCAGTTATTCAATAATTCAATATTGACTTGCAATTCACATAGTAAGTTTTTTGGGGGTTTCAAATTTAAATGTATTTAAAGTTTTATGCACAATATATGTACATTCCACTTCAAGGATTGTTTTATATATTTTATATTTAGTTGTAATAAAGTTTTTATTTTTATGTGTAAAACAGCAAGGGAACACTCGTCGCGCTAGCTCATTACAATTGTATTTAAAAAATATTTTGTATATTTGTTTATTTAAGTATGTAATTTAAAACATCAGTTATCTTATCACCACAGTACGAGTTATTGAGTTGTCCAAAAATATTTTTTTATTTGACTTGTTGTTTTCAATCTTGCGGCTTTCGTACACTTCAATTTACTTTTGACAGGTTCGGACTGTACCGTATATGCTACTCTAATGAGGATTAGTTTAAGGGGGGTCAATTAAAATTGATCTGTTCTATATTAGGGCGATTCAATTTAAATAAGAACTTTATTTTATCTCATTCATTAAACTTTGAATTAAATGACTTTTATTTTGTATTTATATTTTTTAATTTTATTACTTAGCAATTCCTACGGCATTCCTCCTTTTACAGCCAGTAAATTATTTTCACCCAATAAGGAAGTAATGTAACTAAACTAAGCACGGGAAAAACAAATAAACGGCAGCAGTACACAAAAAAGAAAATTTTGGCTCTTCACTTAGTA
The DNA here is from genome assembly GCA_018249125.1 of Asbolis capucinus. Taxonomy (NCBI): domain Eukaryota; kingdom Metazoa; phylum Arthropoda; class Insecta; order Lepidoptera; family Hesperiidae; genus Asbolis; species Asbolis capucinus. Next base: position 11,885 of record DWJZ01004939.1, read on the forward strand.
CCATAATTGTCTCCTCGTTCTTTAACATTAAATAATAAACCTTATCAATTAGCTCCACTTAAAATATTATTCCAGGTCACAAAAGAATTTGAATTAAACCTCAAAACGCTGCGTTTCAACCGCGCCGTGTCTAGTGATGCTGTTGCCACGTATAGTATTAATATACACTGTATTATATAGCACAGTAGGGTTACTTTATAGTAGCTCAGGGCCGCTCAATCGAAACGCACCTAATTCTATTAATATTTCATGTTATTCATTCCATTTGATAACATTCTCCGTACACAATATCGCGAACGCTTAGAAAGGTCCCTTTGTACAGCGCTGGTATTATAATTTTGTGAAAGAAAGAGTTTTTGGTTTATTATTAGGAAAATGTAAAATCGTATTCTGCACAAAGTTGTTTTAATGGAATTGTACAAGGGTTGGACCTTTGTATTTTATGAGTATTAATAATTTGATATTGAATTTTGGGGTTATTTTACCTGATGTCTTGTCTTTTTAATATTCTGACACGGAAATACTCAGAATGTTGAGGTTAAATTGTGTTATTTTGTATAAATTACGTACAGGTTTTGTTGTTGCTGTTCATTATGATTTGTTAGCAAAAGTCTCAGGTTCCAATCCCGGTTGCGCAGATGTTTATTTTAACACTACAAATAGCCTTTAACCTATTATCCCACGGGAACAAAGCAGTTTACTGAGATAAAAATATCCTATAGCCATATAAGCCACAGACATGCAAAATTTCATCTAAATTGGTCCATTGGTTTCAGTTGCCATACTAATTTTAACCTGATATACTGTGGGAACTAAAATAATAATAATAAAATAATAGGATAAAACACATAACCATTCTCGTGTTTTAAACTACGCCTACCTAAGCCATGTTTCATCTAAATCTGTATAATCGTTTTTACGTGAAGCTTGAACAGACAGATAGACAGACAGACAGATAGACAGACAGACAGACAGACAGACAGATAGACAGACAGATAGACAGACAGATAAACAGGCAGATAGATAGACAGACGATAGACAGACAGATAAACAGACAGATAGATAGACAGACAGATAGACAGACGATAGACAGACAGATAGATAGACAGATAGACAGACAGATAGACAGACAGATAGACAGACAGACACAGAGACATACAGATAGACAGACAGATAGGCAGACAGATAGGAAGACAGACACAGAGACATACAGATAGACAGACAGATAGACAGACTGACATATAAACAGATAGATAGACAGATAGATAGACAGATAGACAGACAGACAATAAACCTAAAAAAACATAATAACAAACCCTGCCTGTATCAAAATTTTCAAAAATTCTTAATGTACAGAATTGAACCCATTACAAGTTTTATTATTAGTATAGTAAATACGATTGTGAACCTATTCACACGCATTTACTAAGTTAGTGTGTCCAACATCTTAGACATGATCACCACTTTCTATTAGGAGGGATCTACGTCATTAACTTATTTTGTACAAAAAAAAACATACCACCCGGGCGAAGCTGCGGGCGGACCGTAGTGTATATATTATAAAACAAGTACATATATAAAATGTCCATTGCTTACAATATTTAAATTGTCTCCTATGTTTCGTTGTACCATCTCCTCGCTTTATATTAACACTAAGTGAAGCAGCTTTGAAAGCAAGTCCTTTGAGAGATCGTTTGTGACAAAGAAAAGAATGACTGTTTGAATCTTTCTCTTATTATCTTCTTTCATTGTTAGTTAATAGGTAAACTTTTATTCACTGTCTTCTTTAAAGCATCTTATGCTCTCGTTAAAATAGTATTATGAAGTCTCATTATCATCTGTTATTGAAAACTAACGGCTTGATCCGGGTTCACACGGTTGGACTTTTAATTTTACTACGTAGGGAGCCGACTACGCGTTTGAGCTGCGTTACAGATATTATCAGTCAGGTCATCTAAGTTTTTTTTTATAAGTTAGTTCTTGACTACAATTCTGATAAGTGGCGATGTAATCTTAGATGGTACAGCGCATTAATTTAGAAGATACACTCTTGTCTTGACAAGTTGCCAGCCAAGAAAAAATAACTGGCTCTCAAGCCCTTAGTCGGAACATCTCGCATCATTTACTCGACTTTGAACCTTAAACACAACTAGGATTTTATTTAATTTAAACTTAGAACGCTTTTAGAAATTAAAAAGTAATAAAGCAATTTCAATTCATGCAATTTTAATTTAAAAAACGAACCTAATTCTGGACGTGGATTTAACTTTATGCATAATTCCGTCCAATGGCAAAATTTTAATCCCACTGCGTTCACACAGATAAAACATCTCATTTCAGTCAGTGATTTATGGTTCCTAGTTAGATGAGAGGCTTTAGTGAAAATAATTTATAAAGATAGAAGATAATTGTGGGTTTTACCTAGTTTTCAACGCTGAGAGCTCTGTGGAATTGGTTGATCTGTTGCGTCCTAGCCTATAGTCTAACAAGTTTTATTAAAAATATTTAAAAACACAAGTTTTAATTATAGATCCACATACAAACAACACACAAAATTTCATAACTGTATTGTTAGCCGTTGACAAGCTCCCTTGCCTGGAGCCAATCATAAACGTAATATAAGGTAATGCATTTCATAAAAATGCATTGACATCAGGATGAAATCTTTATGCAAAATTTCCGCTCCAAAGTGTAAGAGGAAGTGAGTTGAACTTGCAATATTTGACCCGTAACAAACAAATATACTAACGTACAAACGTACAATGCAAGTTAAATGAAAACTTACAAAACTTTGCGCAAATATATTGTATGATCTCATAATATACCGGTTTTATATTATC
>DWJZ01004940.1:0-14723 GCA_018249125.1 Asbolis capucinus
TATTATAATCTGTTATGAAAATAGTCTAATTTTTATCAACATATCAAGCCGGCGAAGCCGTGGGTGATAGCTAGTAATGTACTAGATATTCAGAATAATACGGTAAAACTCAAAAGGGCTTATTAACTTCGGATCCGCCTGTATTGCGATTAGTTTTATGAAAATAAACAAAGACGAGATTCGCAATACTCGGTCATATTTTCCTTACTAATTTTGTATTTTTTATCAATTTTTCCACCCAATAGCATGGAGCGTGGGCTCCGCTTCCAACTCAAAATATTTTACGTCAAAGATTTCAAATATTTTAAAAAGCCATTATATAATTATATGTATACATAAATTATAAAGTTGCCCAATATCACGCTGTAAATGTTAGACAAACGTAATATATATTTATTAGACAATAAAATATAATATATATTCAAATTGAGCGGTTTTCCTATAAATGTTCTATGTTTTGTGTTGTTCTATGTTTTGTATATGTATGACATTACTAAGCGCTATTTAATGTATATAATTATTAATTTTGCCTACTTTACTTACATTACATAATATTTGTGGAACCTAAAATAAAAGTAAATTTGGCCCATTTCCAAAGAAATAATCTAATCTAAACCTTTAGAAATGTCACAAATATAAATCGATTTATAAGCACAACAGTTTTGAATCCCAGCACTCCAATTACTCAGCGTGTCACATCACTATTGAGCGAGATATTGAGTGCATTCGATTGTGTTCGGTTTAACAAATGATGCCACTTCGTCAAAAGGTCAGTACGAACACAAGCCCCATGAATGTCCAATAGAACAATAGGGAGTGGAATTAACTGCATATATCGATGAATAGTTATATATCGATACATAAATCACGAAACGATAACTGCGTTTCTTTTAATTCTTTGTTTACGGAAAACAGATACAATTCGTTGCGAAATATTCATTGATTTTTTTAAATTCATAAATATGTAGGTAGACCTTTGTAGTCAAGGCAATATTCAAGCTAAATTAACAAGCTTTAACGTAACCAAAACCGCATCTATAGTGCCCTCTGTTGCAGTAAATGTGGCGCTGATGACATACTGTCATGTCTTCCCCATTTGCCAAAATTGTCTGCTAGCCAAAAAATACTCATAAAAATATATCTATATGGACCTTTATAATCATTTGTGTTAGGTACTTACGATTATTGTTTATAATTACTTACATCTTCCACGGTAGGACTACAGAGCTCAGAAATTAACTCTTGACAGTTAACGCTGGATAAACACTAGAGACAGATACTTCACCTCATACAGCATGGAAATTACTGCTCTTGTAGCATCTTTGAAAAATTTACTTAGCGAGATAATTTGAAATATATGGTACGAATTACGCGCGATCTCAACTTCTAATATTTTTATTGGGTAATATTAATAATTTAATATACTCATCTTGACGTCGGAAGAGGCACGTCACCCATTAAACTCTCTATATTATTTAAATACGTATAAATATGGATTTTCAATAAACCTGCAGACCAACAAAACCAAATCAGCGAGTATCACCTCACTCAAAACCACATGAATGCTATTATTATCAAACATGTATTCCCATTTCTAAATTACCGGCAATATGTAAACGATTAATCTGTATCGATATCGTAACGCGCATGACGCATCTCTTATCGTTCACAATTGATGGCGGCCATTTTTCACGCGTAACCGTTTTGTATTGCACATTGCAAACATTTATTTTACGTATGTGTTTGCTTACATTGTTTAAAAAAACAAAGGAGACATACCTATTATCGGGCAATAAATTATAAACAGATTTGTTGTAAAATATTATGTGGAAAATAATAAAAAAAGTCAAGGATAAATATTGAATCACTGCCCAGGTATAATGTCTTTTGAAAGTTAAGCGAAAGTTTTAGAAATATTTTCAAGAAATAAAAATCTACTTACATAAAGATTTAATTAAGAAAAGAATAAAAAATAAATAGTAAATTATAAAAATTAATTGTTACTTATAGATTAATAAAACATTAATACATTTTAACATGCACCAAATTAATTTCAAAATATTAACGGTGTCTGGCTCGTAAATATTTTGTCCGATTAACCGACGTTCGACAGCCGCGAGGCGTAAGAAAATGTTAATTAACGAACCCATTGTTTCCCCGCCCGGCGGCTCCAAGATGGTGCCGCTTCCGTATCCGGCGGACGCCTTCTTTATGTACGTTTCGTTTTTGGAACGCAGTCGGTCACAGTCTAATGAAATATTTTATGCCGTTCGTTAATGGTGTAGTAATATGGCTGTCTAATTATCGATAGTTTGTGTATCGATGTTTAATCGATGTTTTAATATCTAATACGTAGAGGGACAATTTAAGAATTAATAATAACGCTTGAAAAAGCATTTGGAGCTCGCTTTAATTTTTTTTTATTTAAATATTAATGCCAGTATAAAATACAGCATTTTGATTTGAAGACAACCACAGGCAGTTATTACTAGGAATCTTTACAGGACATGATTTATTTTCTACGTGTTGTAATGCACTGTCTAAACGTTTGTCGTGGCGTCTCCAACCCCAAAACCGATAACTCACTGCAAGTGCTTACACTGTGGCATGGCTTTGGCTGTGACGCGCCACAGTATAATGATTTTAATTTCCTCTAATCAAGCCTTCAGGGCTTAAGAATTCTAATCATGCACGCCGCCACCGCAAGCTGACAGAAACATCACCACTTATTCTGATTGCGACGAGTGTGGTGCTGAATAATTAATACGCCTTCATTTTGCGTTTTGCCCCACAGAAACAAAAGCGCCACGCGTAATTTATGAATTGTGACGGTACAAGCGACCACTTAAAACACTTTTTGTTTTTGTGTCAAGGGGATGTCAATGTAACCTTTGATGAAAGTGTATTGTAGCAGAAGACCAGAAATGTTTAGAAATAAACACTTGCACGACTGTAGTTATCGATAACGTTGTTAAGTGTATTGGTAGTGTTTCGTATATTTGTACCATACGTCGTCAAACTATCGACAACACTAAACGACTAAACTGTTGTTCGTAAATATCGATTCGTAAAAGCCACTTCAATCCTGTCGATACATATAAAAGTTTCTATACTAAGAAAGAAAGAAATTATTTATTTCGCCATAGATTTATACAGTCGGAATATGGTACAAGATACATAATTATAGTATTAATAAATATACATCTTCGAACAAGGCTATTGCAAATACGAAAAAAACTAACTGAAACTAATGAAAATTGCAACACATATACTCTGTTACAAAGATACGGATTTATTTATATATCAACAGGATTCTCTTCTATAGTTTCAATTCAAGTCAAAGTAATCAACTTTAATCTAGTACTAATACTACTATACACTCCTGCACCTAGTTCGAACCCTATGTCGGCACCTACACATTGCAAAAAAATTGTCACACAAATATGCACCGGGAATCGAACCTAGGACCAGACAGGATTACTTTCAACTGAGCTACAGGGAGGTTAATCAAACATATCCAATTTTTCGAATACTTTCAACGAATTTGAATTGGAGTAATGTTTGTATAAAATACGTTTTACAGCCAAAAAATTAATTGCAAGTGGCGGCTTCGTGATTTAGACGACCGAAATGTGGTCGTTAGTGCGAATTGAACGAAGGGGTTGTTCGTCCCCCATATAATTAAACTTTACTCGCTACGATATTTTTGATAATAGCTATCATGTTTTACGTTTGATGGAATGAACGTTATTCGAGTGGATTTGGCTTAAAAACCTTCAAAAATAAGGGCGATAGTATGAGGGATAAAGTGAAAAAAATTTGCTCTGCTTGGCTAGTTGATTATTGGACATATACATATATATATTTTATTTTATTCTGAACACAAACAGTTATTTACTAATATATACATATATATACCTATTATGGTTGTTAGACTAAATTTTAAATATACATAACCACAGTTGCAAAAAAAAAAAAAAAGAAGTTATTCCTTCATAAAAAGTAACAAGAGATTTTCTGATACAAACTTAATTTTTAAAATAGGAATTTCGCGCCGTATTTTTAACTCAGGACCTCCCGTTTGAAAAGTCAATTTGAAATTACTAAGCTAATTACTTTTCGAATTCTAATCATCTCTGTCTCAATGTTCATGAAAATCAGTACAATGGCTAAGCCATTAGCAAAAGTAAGTAAAAGCAGGTCAGAGAGTTATTTAGGACGTATATTTACATGCATTTAAAATATTTGTAACTAGTCTCTTCCCGCGGCTTCACCCGCGTCATGTCTATCTGTGCGCTAAGTTTCATCTTAATCCATTGGCGCGTTAAGGAAAGACAAACATCCAAACATCTTCGCAAATTATACTTTTATAATATTAATAAGAGGGTAGTAAATATCGCTTAGCTCATAGATAAAATCAAAGGTGTTTCCCTCTTTAGTATTCGCCATGAATCCCACAGCCCGGCCAAGGTTTGTGGGTGCACAAAGCCAACCCCAGCATTCGCTTTTCACCGCAATACTACGCTGCATGATATCAGCTTCTATTCCAAATTTAAAATACGTAAATCAACAGGTGGGTAGGAAAGATCTCAACAGTGCTATTATAACATGGATATGTCACCTCCATGCATTTGCCCCTTTAGATTTTGATCCGCTTTGGGAACCCACGCTGTTGGTCTAGTGGTCAGTAAACCTGAATACTAAGCAGGTCGTGGGTTCGAGTCCCGTGCAGAACAAACTTTTCTATGATGAAAGAGAATGTTTGTTTTGTGTCCGAGTGTAATAAAAATAACTACGTACTTAAAAATATATAAGTACGTTTATCAGTTGCTTAGTTTGAGATCAGATGGCCGTGTGTAAATTTTCCTGAAATTATTATATAATTAATTATTACGTATATGAATACCATTAATTAGGCGACCCCTTCTCCGACAATCAAAATAAAAAACAAGTCAATATTTTTCACATGACGTAACACACGATCTGCTTACGACCCAAAGTAAGCGAATCAACTTCACATCCCCGACACACTTATAACCCTCGAATGAATACGGCAGCGGCAATAAAATGCGAAAAATGATTACAGATCAATGAAGCGTGCCTTCCCTCTCGGGGCGCAAATAAAGCAAACACACTTCAAATATGCTTTTCTTAATCGTTCTCATAAAACAAAGATCGGGAAAACCCCCGCGAGTTCCTGCCAAAAAGTATGTAAAATGCCATGCTCGTACCGTGTGACATTTGGCAATTTTCGTTTTATTTGTTGAATATATAAAGTATGTAAAATGTGCCCCATGCTCGTACCGTGTGACATTTGACAATTTTCGTTTTATTTGTTGAATATATCTATATATACAAAATCTATGTTTGTTTGTACATTTGTTCGTCCTTTTTAGACTCGGAAATAGTAGAAAATAGAGTAGTGATGTCTTAAGCAGTTTTGTTTAGACTTTTCTAAAAAAGATTTGGTATCAAAATTATGTCGATCGGACACATGGTTAAGGAGTAGATGAGTAGCAACTCGCGCCGGATACAGCTAAAAAATAGTAAATTTTGTACCCGTAGCAATCATATAGTATTAGCTTGATAGTAGTCACGTGCGTCTTCTTCCAAGACCACTCACCGTAGGGATGTGTTGAAGCCATGGCGTAGTTTGACTTTCGAAAACTGTAAACTTCGAATAAAATTTTATTTCAATTCATTTCACATGATTAATAACGCAGTGATAGCTTAGTCGTTTGAACGTTGTCTCTCGAATGTAAGGTTGGGCTCAAATCCTGCGGCGCGTATCCGAGCACAGTACTAGTAGATATGGACTGTGATACCTATTGACGAATTTTTCGTACTACGAGTATACTGCATTACAAGTTACCGAAATATTTAAAAAACAACATTGTACCTGGACTTCCCCAGTTCTGGATTACCTGATCTACCTGGATTATATATATTACCCCCTGTTCTTGCAATTGGATTAACTGAACTTAATTGAATTAACTAAGAACTTTTATTTTACCAATTCCCACATATACTATGATCGCCTAGTAACATGTAAAAATACTGAATTTTCTTACGTTAATATCACATATGCTAATAAAGTTTGAAACAAAGAAAAATGGCAAGATAAATTAATATAGTCGACACACCCTACCTACTTACTAATATTAGTAAAATTAGTATTAACTTTTACATGTCCATTTGTAAAATAACATTACCTTTAGGGTTCCAAGTTGTCAACATAATTTAAGGGGGAGAAATGACGGATTCGCCTGCAGCTCACTCTGCTTATAAGCCATTTTAATCTTTACTTGCTTAAAAATCTTGAGGCCGGCATTAGCATTAAGCACTTTTGACAGTTCCGTAATGGATATAGTGTAATTAATGTGCCTGGGATGAGATAAGCTGATTAAAATATTGCTTAGTGTTTGGTTTGATTATGTTTGGTAATAATTATCAAATTATCAGTGGCAAATAAATTATCAGCATTTTAATTTTGCAGCAAGTTAAGAAATTAGACGTCTAATCAAATACTTTTTACATGTAATTGCCATTTTAAATATATAATATGCCATTTTAAATATATAATTGCCAAATATATAGTTGAAAATATGAATAAAGATCTCAAAGATGTTTGAAGTCTCCTACCTATCACGGCCCATTGTTGAGCAACGGGTCTCTTGTCTGAAGAAGGATAAGGTCATACTCCACCACGCTGACTAAGGGGGATTGGCAGACTTCACACACCTTTGAATTTTGCAAACCCCCTGGCATGCACGTTTCCTCACGATATTTTCCTTCGCCGTTATAGCGAGTTACATTTAAATGCTTAAAACGCACATCGTTCCAAAATGTCAGAAGTGCGCGCCCTGGGATTCGAACCCGGACTCCCCAAGTAGGAAGCCGAATTCTTAACCACTGGGCTATCACCGTTTGTAGATTATCACCGCTTTTCGCACATGGTTGAGAAGAATACTTGCTTTATAAGTGCGAGTGAGTAATGAAACGCATTTGATCTGTTCGTGACATTGTTTGTTACTGTCTACTTAATGCCAAACCTTTTACAAATACACACACTGACAACATACCACACACACTGACAGCATACAATACACTTACTACACTACACTAGTAATGTGCAATGGTAATGGATTGTGATGGGAATATACATACATGTGTTCTCGCATTAGAATTCTACACGATTCTAATGACATACACAAACAAAACGAATGTCACCCAAATTAATTAATTATAGTTTGTGTGTGACCTAATCATTAGTTTGTTCCTCGCTGCTATAATTTTTCAAATTAAATAATACAATTGATTTGAAATTTTGAAACAAGATTTTCAAAATGTAATTGAATAACCTTCAGTCTAAAACAAGGTACAATTGAAATCGCAACGTTCTATAAAACAAAGGAAAATACCATGAACCGAGAAATTTAAAGCTTAATTGAACGTCGACATTGAGAGATTTCAATTCAATTACTAAACCATATTTAACGAAATCCAATCCCCTTTCCCCCGAGAAATAATATTATTTATTCACAAAAAAAAAATACAAAACGCAGCAACGAGACGCTGTTGGTTTAGCGTAGATCATTGGATGGAGAAGTTGGTTCGGCAGGAAGAAAACTTGGATAAGAGAAACCCTCTAAAAATGATTGATGCCTCACGGGCGGGGGACGATCGCTCACCGGCGCCACTGAGCCACTTCACCTGTCCTACTGCATACGGTACGCGATATTACGATTCGTTACCGTCTTATTTGAGTTAGTTCGGCCACGCTTCGCAAAGAATTCAATAATCGTTGTGTAGCAACCTATAACAGAATTGTAAATTAAACCCATTTCACGTTAAATAAGTTGGCGCTTGAATACGATCCGACCTGATGGTAAGTGGAAATGAAGTTTTCTATGACAAAGCGTTCTAAGTTACTTAGAGGCCTTTTTTGTGTTATCATCGAAGGAAGTCTACATATATAATCAAAAATAAAAAATACACTTATTTACTTCGTTTAAGTATAAAAGTAGCAAAAATTGTACAGAAAAAACTTTCGGGTTTCACTTATTGGCAAAAAATAAAATGTATTTGTTTGTAAAAGTAAAATACATGATATTGTTAACAAAATCACATAAAAATCTCATAACTAAATTAAAGATTACGTAACACGTAACGATTGCAGTTTTAAACGAAATCAAAACTGCTCGTCGACGATAGAGCAAGTCCCTTAACATTTTAAACCGAATAAACGTCTAACCGATGGAAATACGAAAATGAAGATCATTAGCGCTATATTGGCGTGAGCACCCACCGATTCATTATTCGATGGATTTTCGAATTTTTGCCCCCACGGTTTTATTGGCCACTGCCGTCAATCATAAGACGAAACGATTAGATTTTAGCATTAAAACTTACTGAAAGTGAACAAAGGCCCAATTCAATCGCATATAGTCAATTTCCTTGCGTATTGAAACATTGAACAATTGTTTGAAGACATCGAACGTGTTATGTTAAAAAGGTGGAGTTTCTCAAGACGCGCTATACGACAGTCAGTGTAAGATGGTGTTTTTTCTGTCAGTGACATTTTCCGCGACGGCATATAACTTCGCATATTAATTTGTATATGACCGATTCTGATATACGCAACTGCGCGTCACTATTTAGCAACAAGTGTAAAACATATTATACACTGTATAAAATCCGTATGTTGCAACTAAATCAAGTAGATTTGCCAGTGTAGCTTAATTGGTAGTGACTTAGCGAGGAGCCCCGGTTCCTTGTTCTCGAATATTCTCGTATTATGAGTGTTATTTTGTTTTATATTATATATTTTGTATTTAGTTCTGTATTTTTTTTTGTGTTTCTCAATATCACTCGCGACACAGGACATATACCTGAAACATGATATTTACGTCGCATTTCTCGAAATCTCACCTTAAGATAGCGTTTAGATGCTAATAGACGTGGTCTGGTTGTGTTTATACAGCCGTCTTTGTTAGGAATATAACAATTAGGTAGACAATGGCCGGGTGCGGACATTATCGCGATGTGAACAATACTGCACACGGCAAGCATGCTCGCTGCCTCAATATCTTCTCGCTACCTGCGGCCGATGCACTCTCTTGTTGAATCAGACTCCTTGGATGACGGGCAGCCACAGGTTAATGAAGCTTTAGAGACAGTGTGTTTTTATTTAAATGTTTAAAAGTGTTCACACTTCTTGTGTAGCGTGTCGCGTGAAAAAACAGCACCTATGACTAAGGTACAAGAATTACTATGTATATAAATATGCGCCGACTCGAAACTGGGTCTTGTAATTTCACAGGCAAGGTAATTCAGTTACTTAACCTAAAATTTTAGCGGTATTTAAAGTTATTAGTACCTGATGAAACCATTTCAACAGTATGAAAAAACGTAACACCAATAACTGCAAACGTTATTGCACTTCCTGTAATTGAAATGTTCCTTAAATATTTAATGTTCTTCAGATTTATTGTATATTTTTCTGCATTTTTTTTATTAATGAAAACTTGATTAATAAATTAGTGTCTTCAAAAAACCATTTAAATATAAATTTCCGTTGTTAAAGTAACTGAAAGTGTAGTTTTCTCGAACCCGATTACATATACATACATATACGCATATAAATTGTTTATATTAAAAGTATTAAAGTTATTATTTGCTAATAAAACATGTATACATGTAGAAACATTCTTGCTATCGTACAAAGTACTCTGTGCACGTCTCAGAGTCGCAGGCTCTTTGTAAGGTTCTTCCTCCGGCAGCGCTGAGGCTGAATGCACATTTGATGTTCCCAACATGTGAGATAACATCCTGCCCACTTTCATACGTACAATTTATAACTACCCTCAATATGGTACAGTAAATAGTTTTGATTCCACGAAATGTTCATAGAGTTTTAGTATAAATTGGAATGTCTGGGTTTCTACTGTTTTAATAAATTTTTACCTGCCCTGGCCCTGGAGCATGGGTCTCTTCTCGTGACCATACTCGACCACGATACTCCAGTGCATATCGATGGAGGGATTAATAGGCAACCCAAAGAGTTGTGCTGGAAGGCCACGGGCATGGCAGTGCACTGATATTAAATGTTAACCATTGGGATCGACAACTTTATATGTCCTCCGAAATATGGCAGCATTTTGAATCTCCTTAACACCTTAATATATAGAAGGAAAGTGAAGTTAGTCCCAAAAGTAGTGGTAATATGAACTTATTTTTCATCTGAATTATTTAATTTCAATAATCTTGAAGGTACTTTTTAGAAAGGTAAGCCTTTATACAACTTTATAAAGATCCTTTCGAAGATCATATTACAGGTTTTGCAGTGTAAAGTTTATTACGCAGTCAAGTGAAAGATTGATGTTACAAAGTGTTTCTGCAAAGAAGACAATACGTATAAAGTTGGTACACTTGCAAGGAAAACTAAACGGTCAAAGTGCAATGAAGTTTTTTCATCAAAGTAATGATTACAAAGCATTGATTGGTGAGTTTACGGTGAAGGAAAATATGATGAGGAAACCAATCCAGTTCCCCATAAATTTCTCGAAGGTGTGTGAAGTTCAACAATCCGTAAGTAGCCAACGTGACTTTGCTGGACTTTGGCTTGTATCCCTCACATTGTGAGCTCAGTAGTGGGACGGTTATCGGATGCAATGACGATACTTATAAAGCCTCTGATCGATAATAGAAGTAGAAAACATAGTGATATATAGTGAGACAACAAGATGTTCACAAATCAGCGTGGTTGAGTCGGTGAGTCATTTGCGTCAGTCGACTCACTTGAGTCGTCTGAAGCGTGTCATGTTTACGGCAGGTGAGTAGTGTAATCGCGTGAAGAGCTAATTGTGCGAGCGGATTGCGCAGGTAAACAGTACACGCCTCACTACCACACATTCGTAGGGTTAACCAGAGATGCACGAATTACACGGAGAAGGTAGAATAAATTTGATTTAATTGAATATTTTGTGTCAAGAGACGATTTGTCTAAATTATATTAACATAGTATGTGAAGCGGCGATACCCTAGTTATTAAGATTTCGGCCTCCAATTTGGGGGGTCCGGGCTCGAATCCCAGGACGCGCACTTCTGGTTTTCGGAGTTATGTGCGTTTTAAGTATTTAAATGTCACTCGTTATAACGGTGAAGGAAAACATCGTGAGGAAACCTGCTTGCCGGGGAGTTTGTAAAACTCAAACGTGTGTGAAGCTACCAATCCGCACTTAACCAACGTAGTGGACTAACCTTTTAATTCAGAGAAGAGACCCGTGCTCAATAGTGAGCCGATGGGTTGAGATGAAGTTGTCGTATAATTTTTATATTATCCAGCATCGTAGCTACTGTATGCAGTAGTTTTTACATGACAGTGGAACAAACATTCATCCATCAATACATTCAACCCAACTTCACAAACTTTTGCATTTATAATATTAATAGGATTTTCATGGAAATGTGTACAATGTAATTTAGTAACAAAAAAGGTGTAAACCTTGTATAAAAATCGTGTGTGTGTAACCTATTAATTTATTTAATAATACTAGGTCTTCTAGGTACTATACTAACATAAGATGACGATGAATTTTTGTCACTTCAATTACAACGATTAATTGACGATAATCATTATAGAAAAATGCACTTTTACCTAATTGTGGGAAATTTTGAAATGGAGTGCCACATCTCTTCCTAACCAACTAAACAATTGATTTCGTACTTGTTTGCCTTATTGGATTTAGTTATAATTATTTACACTAGATGGCGATATCAACCACTATAATAACGCATATCAAGTCTTCGTACCTCCATTGACATCAAACTGTCACAAATGTGTGTCGTATTACGGTAATCGTCGATCGTGTAGTCGGGATTATTCCAATACAAGTGATTTAATTCCGACTAATACTACGTTTGATGTTTGTACGAGGTAACAAGCCTTGGGAATGTATGAGTTGGAACGATTCAACCTGTCAACTTGTTTGGCTTTACTAGGAAATATATTGAAGGAGGTATTTCGTTCACAGATGTGTTTAAGATTCTTTTTTTATTTTTTATTTTATTATTATGTACTAAATTATTGAATAAAAAATTAAAAAAAAACATATATATATATATATATACAGCAGTGTATTAGTAGTGTGAACGTTGGTCTTTCTAACGGTCCTGGGTTCAGATCCTGCTGCGTACACCTCTAATTTTCAAAGTTATGTGCGTATCAGAAGTTGATTATTACTTGCTGCGGTGAGGGAAGACATCGTGATGAAGCCAGCACTCCTGAGAGTTATCTGTTGTCTCAAAGGTATGAAGTTCACCAACTTGGCCAGCGGGGCAATATCACTTGTACCCCTCACTCCCAATGTGAGAGGAGAGCCGATTCCAGCAGTGGACCAGTTATGGGTTGAAAATTCCACAGTAGTAGTCCTACTATGAAATTAAACGAAATTAAAATTGTAAATTTCGTCGTAGGAGCCAAAAACTCACTTAACGAAAGTCAACATTTTTCAATGCAGTCTCTACATAAGTTATAAATTTATTAACAAAGTAAAAGAATATTCAAAGAAATTCTTTGATAAAACCTTAAGTCTCGATATATACCTATCTGTCATCGGCTTTATAGATAATACAAACTTAGGACTTTGTGCGCTAGTGTAGGCCGGAAGGGAAAAAAAGCCGGCGGTAAAAAACTTTCGGTACTCTTTTTAAAACACACATATACAGTAATTACAAATAAATTTCCTAAACTTGGGTGGAACGGTTGCGGATGAGTACTATGTCCAAGCATCCTTGTCATTAATATATTCATTTACACTATAATACCCTTTCTGTATAAGCCATGTTTTAACTTGTCTCTTACATATTTCAATAAGTACTACTATTGTAGTACTACTATCTAGTACTACAATAGTAGTACTACTAGATAGTAGTACACTACTAGGTAGTAATATACTACTACATAGATGAGTTAACTACTACAGTACTAGTACTTTTTAAACATACATATAACATATATTACTAATCTTTTTTCAAAATTGCGAAGAACATTCGATTAGCTGATAAATGGAAAATAGGTCCATGACCTGAAAAAACTCATAACTTTAAAGATTAATATTTTTTACACTAATTATGGCAGGAAATTTAGCCTAGAACATTCTAGAACTATCGAGATGAAAAAAATAAAGATATTTATTTAACGTTTTCCTGACAGAGACCGTTTGCCAGGAACAGAGCAATGCACATAAGACCGTAAAAATCGGAGATATGTTTTATGGGGATCGTGAGTCGAATAAAAGTATCTTTTATTTTTCCGAACTGTGCTGTTTGTCTACGACGAATTCGTATTGATAAAAAACAAAGATTCTTTGTAGGAAACAAGAACCTTATATGGTGTTGTGAACACAGCGAATATGGTGTAAAAATAACTGTATAGAAATATACATATATATGTATTTATATAAATGTATACATATATGTTTATCCATTGTTTGATCACCGTAGTACAAGCTAACGCTTAGTTTGGGCAAATAGCCGTATATGAGTTGTTTAAAGATATTTTAATTTAATTGATATTCATCGATGACGTCAGTTACATTGCCATGCAATAAAAGTCTATCGTATTAAATAAATAATATAAAAAGATATTATTCACATTGTATAATAAGTGAATAAGACCAATGGTAAACTTCTACTTCAAGTAGCTTTACTGCAGTTTATATTCTGATGAATTATATTCTATTCTGTTCCTTTTTTGCTTTAAATTCATCGGTTAATGTTGAATTCAATGATCCATGAGAAGCGGTGATGTAACTATGCTCATTTGCCTGCTCCTAAAAAGCTTGTGGTTTTAATCTATTTATAGTACATTTAATCCATTACTGAGTACGGCTCTGTCACATACAGATTATTCAAAAAGCTTACTTATAATTGATAAAAGTACTAATAACAATTTATAAAACTACAATGAAAAACTCAATATTACTTATTAAGTTTTGAACATACCAAGACGATGTTTGCTCCATAGACATTCGTGGTAGCGAGCCCGTAGGCCGCGTACCGCCGTGTCGCCGTTTGGCAATTCTTTATTATTCATGGGACGATCTCGCCCGAGTGTTTTATATGAGCGACGATCGAGTATCAATTTGTACCGAACGTCCCCTTATTAGCATTTCCTACGCCTACATTGTACCAGCGGGGAACAAGAAAAGTTACATTTTTCTTTAGTTTCTGTCAAATTATGCAAATCGTGCGTAATGCACACCATTGAACACGATATTGCGGTTTTACTGAATTAATATTGCATGAGACGTTATAAGTACTCGCTTTTAACTTTGTATTCAGAAAGATGTTTCATTGCAATAAAACAAAAAAATATATCTTCTTTATACTATTAAAGTGTATTTGACTAAAGTGGTATAATACACATATAAATTCAGTATTATACATTTTTAAGTAAAATTATTTCATCGTAGGAACTAAAGGAAAGACATACATACATACGCGTAATAAAGTAATTTAATTTACATAGGAAAGTTAAGAAAAGTTAAAAATATATACCTAACAATATTATCTATCAAAAAATATTTTAAAGTTACGATCTAATTCTAAAATCAGTAGTCAATACCATGCCAATATATACATATATAGTCTCTACATATATTGGGTTTTGGTTAAAAGCTCATTTTCATTTTTAGTCCAAACTTATACATACTTTACCC
>DWJZ01004941.1:0-14722 GCA_018249125.1 Asbolis capucinus
AACTAATAGATATAAGGAAAATTTTGACGATGTAAACAGTACTCTAGCCCATATCTCGCATTGGTTTATCATTAACAATTTACTTTTAAATGCAAATAAAACTAAATGTATTGAGTTACTTTGCCAAACGTAAGGAGAGTTAATAAAATCATTAAGTTGAAGGATGAAGTATTAAACTTAGAAGAAACAACAGTATTTTTAAGTATCAATTTAGATTCTAAAACTAAAAATATGCACTTTTCGTTACCTCCGCATTTCGCCTTCGTAAAGTGCTACAATCATTTTTGGGGCACGGTATACGTTTTTATAATAAAGTGCCAAAGTCTATTCTTGACTTACCCATTGAAATATTTAAAAGACAAATTAAAACACGGCGTATACAGAAAGGGTATTATAGTGTAAATGAATATATTAATGACAAGGATGCTTGGACATAGTACACATCCGCAACTGTTCCACTCAAGTCTAAGGAAAATTAATTTGTAATTACTATATTTGTGGGTTTTTAAAAGAGTACCCGGAAGTTTTTTTCTGCCGGCTTTTTTTCCCTTCCGGCCTACACTAACGTACATAGTCCTAAGTTTGTATTATCTATAAAGCCGATGACAGATAGGTATTGTTTATCGAGAATTTATCAAATAATTTCTTTAACTATTCTTTTACTTTGTTAATAATTTATAAGTTATTTAGGGAATTTGTATTGTAAAATTTTTAATTTCGTTAATTGAGCTTTCGGCTCCTACGACGAAATAAACAATTTTCATTTCATTTCACATAAACATACAACTGGTTGCAATATCTTATCAAACTTCACTAAAAAAATAATTTAATATACTGAAGTAGGATTATTTGTTGAGCTTAATGCCTATTACGTCAGCGCAGTGTATTTTAGTAATGTATATTTGACTTCGAATAATTATAATTTCAGACATCTAAAATGTTATAATAAATAAATTCATGTTATCTAAAATGATGAAATACTAATGTGATACCTACTTGCATTATTATAATGTGCACAGTATTGAGTAATAAATCAATCTCATTACACAAATGTTATGGAAGCCCTTTTATATATTATACAAGGTAAATTATTACATATTTTAGAACACCCTTTACGTGTAACTGTGCTTGTTTATAAAATAATCCCTACAGTAATTAAAATATTGCTGTTAGGAAAGATCCACAAATTCAGATACTGTGAAACAAAATACATAATATTAATTAGTAATAGTAATAGTAAACTAGCTGATCCGGCATATGTTACTTTGCCATAAATGATTTACAATCACCTGTTATCCTGTGGGAATAAAAAATATCCTTAGAGTCACCCCATAGTATTATCTACAATAGTAGCCAATAGTATCATACTTATTTTAAACTGTTATCCCACGGGAATAAAGCTGTTTCCCAGCAAAAAACTATCCT
Organism: Asbolis capucinus; assembly: GCA_018249125.1. Classification (NCBI taxonomy): domain Eukaryota; kingdom Metazoa; phylum Arthropoda; class Insecta; order Lepidoptera; family Hesperiidae; genus Asbolis; species Asbolis capucinus. The sequence continues at coordinate 1,426 of DWJZ01004941.1, forward strand.
CTCTTTCAATTTGAACTCAACAATAGATATCTTCAAAATGTCATTGAAGTTGGTTCAGCACGTTCAGAAATTAACACAAGCGATATTATGACAATGGATTTTTTTTATACAAAGATAAAAAATTAGCTTATCGGCCACAGAAAGGAAATTATATATGTAAACTCAAACCACCCACATCACAGAGATGCACAGTGTGACTGTATAAATGTGTTCATTAAAAAAGCATTTGTTTTAAAAGTTTTACGCAATCTCACCTTCCCCATGTCCTATGTCATAAATTATCTCCCCATTGCCAGCCTCCAATCGCTCCGCGAGTTGCTTCTGTAGTAGTTCATATTCATCACCTGTGGGGCTCACTAGTATCATCTGGTAAAAGAGAAAATTAAATGTTACTTACCTTCTTTAAATATTAGAAAGTGCTCTGTAGTGCACCATGTGGAACATGTTATAAAAAGTACTTGCTTTAATGTAGCAACTACTTACAATCAAGAATTCAGACACAACATTATTTAAAATGTATGTAAATTTGAGTGTTACATTCATTTATACTCACTGTACCAAAGCAATAGCTTATACTGCTTTTTATTTTAGAAATCTGTTCTAATACAGATGCTATCATAAATTGCATATATGCAATTTGTATATCAGTCAGAATAATCAACTAAAGTATGCATGAAAAAAAATCCATTGATTAATGCAAGGAAAAAAGAATTGCACATCACAAATAACAACTATGACCCAAGATCAAACATTCCAGTCATATAAATATCTGCCCTGATTGGGATCCAAACCCAAGACACTAAGTTGTGCAGAGTCACTAACAACTAGGCCACAGGGATGCTATTAAGAGTTACCTGTAGAAGCTGAGAAATTTACAGCTTTGCAAGTAAATTTAAGATTATTGCCTTTTTTTACTCATTTGATTTTAACAGATCATAAAAAAAAAATTAAAGAATAGCATCATAAATAAATGACCCACACAGTCGTTAATTAATAACCAGATAAATTCAGATTTAACTTAATGATGCAACTGTGATGTCATTTATTTCATCATTTTTAGTAACATGCTTGGCTTCTTGGGCGCCCCTGCCTAATAACATTTATATGAAATAAATAACACATAAAATTTTACTGACACATTATAAATTAAAACTATATTTAAAAAAGTAACATTTTAAAGTGGTTCATTATCTTCTTCAACACTGAGCAATGGTTGAAAAATGTTATATGACAAGTAATCACTTATTCAACTACTACATTGTTACTATGCAGAAATTCAGGTTGCATATTGTTTAAACATTTTTAGATAACTACCGGTAAACGTTAAATAAATAAACAAAAAACAAAGTAAATATGAAAAAATATTATAAAAAATACACCAAATTAGGGAATAATATCAAAATATTTATTTACCTTGCCCCTTATACTAGAATAATCTGTTTCGCCAGGACCAAAGCCCTCAGGCTCTGGCAGTGGGCTTGTAGGTGATTCTGTGTTCTCCATGGTGCAGCTCATGAGTAAGCGTCAGTCAAGAATCAAGTCCCAACAGGTTACACCATTATATCATCACTCAATATTTCGAAATTCAATCGCTTCGTTGTACGTGTACACCTACAAACGAACAGTGTCGAACATGAATATGGATAATCATACATTAAACGACTCTAAACAAAACGTTAGCATTACTACAATATTGATAATATAAGACAAAAACAGAAAACAATGTCCGAGAATATAAATTATCAGAGCGGCAAGTATTTAAAATTCTTTACTTTTGGAACAATCAAAACCTTTATTCACTTAGATACAACAAAACTCGTTTGCACAACACAATATTGGCATTCTTTATAAGAAAATAGTGCCTCACGAATGCTGCAAAATAAAACAGATGGAAAGACAAATTTCAATGATTGTAATGCCAACTTTTTGACAACTCAGCTTAGATGTCTGTACTCTATGTATGGTCTATGCGCGTAATTTGAATTAGATTCTATTTTTTTAGCCAAAGCAGAAACGTTATGCTTGTCCGCTTTTCTCATGTGTACAAATTTGTAGACATGTCAGTGCATAAAAATGACACTGTTTGGTTAAATACCGCTTTTTATTACATAGCACACTAATATTTTGGGCAGTAACAACAACCAATTCATCATTATTCTGTAAAAATATTTATAATTAACAGCTTGTTTGTAAGATTCCTCGCAGTGCAATACAGATTGCATTGCAAAGACTTTCTAAAGCCTCAATTCCACGTGTGTATGTCCTTTTTGGATTGTATAGTATTCTGAGCCAAAGACGTATCAGGCCAAAAATGTAATGCTTTTGTTTAACCTGTGTTATTCTACACACTGTTCCTGTGGTCTACTATTCTATATTAGTCTTTGTCTATGGCTGTCAATCTATCAATATTTCGGTGTGATTTTGTTTGGAAAATCTCAAAAATTTATGATAGCCTTACGATTTGAGTATATTTCTTGATTTGTTGATCGGTTTTATAAATTATGGTGCTGTGGATACGCTTGTCACTGAACAATCAATATGGGTGATTTAGATTCTCCAGAATGCTCGTGGAAAAAAATGGTGATAGCTAAGTCGAATAATGAATGGATTTCTACCATTAAATCGGAAAGATTAATGTACGCAGGTAACACAATGAACACTTCAAACTTCTCTTTGGGTGATGAACCTGAGATATGTATAATTAAAAAAGAAAATGAAGAGAAATCAGTATGCAACAATATCAACATCAAAACAGAACAGGTAGAAGACAGCGCAGAACAAATACAAATAAACCCGAATGGCGGTGTCGAAACTACGATGTTCATACAAGAATTAAATCCTCTTTTTATAGAAACGCATCGTAGACGTAGGCGTAGCAAAGGGTCAGGACCTAAATGCGAGTCACCTGAAGAGCGAGCTGTTCGGCTGGCGAAGATGTCCGCATACGCAGCTCAAAGACTCGCTAATGAAACGCCAGAGCAGCGCGCGCTTCGATTGAGGCGAATGTCGGAGTACGCCGCAAAACGGTTAGCGAAAGAGACCAGTGAACAGCGTTCAAAGCGTTTAGCACGTATGTCTGAATATGCGGCTAAGAGACTCGCTAAAGAAACTCCTGAGCAACGGCAGGCGAGACTCAGCAGGATGTCAGCTTATGCTGCTAGAAGACATGCAATGAAAAAGAATACCAACAATATTAATATGGAGCATAATATGGACTTGGTACCTTTAATTCCACAATATGACCCTTTGAGTAATACACTCCCGGACCAAAGTTGAAATTTATCTTTACTGAACTTCATCACATGTTTTTAGATTAGGCACATTTAGATTTGGAGTTTATTTTTTACACTGTAAATTAAGGAAAATGCTGTATATAGAAAATTATATAAGAATATTTAATATTTTTTTAAGGAACTAATTTTAAAGTATCTGATTATTTGTCTGCATAGTTTGCCTTACATTAGTGTTCATTAATACTTGCATGCAAATATTTGATCTTATCTATAACAAACTAGTAGCCAGTAATTGGTTAATATATATGATAGATCTGTAAATGGCTTGAGAAAATTGTGTGCAATTTATTAATAAATGCATTTTAGTAATTGCTATGATCGTTTATTATTACTTATTATTTTATTATTACAATTACTTAACAACAAGAAATTATGTTTTATGTCATAAAAATGCTTCCTTTGGTTTAGTTTATACAGTAGACAATTTAAATATGGTTAGGTCATATAAAAAGGGACATTCCTGTTATGGCAAACTCTCAAGTTAAAAATAACTGTGTTTCTTGTGATATATTCATAATTTTATTGTACCATACATATCCAAACTTGGGCATATCCTGCTTCTGATACGATTGGAGCAAGCTAATTGTTTCAAATATTAATACATACTACCAGTATTCATCTCAGTCCATGGTATAAACAAAGGCTTTGGGATGCGAGCTGCTAGCATCCTTAGGAAGCTGCAGAGCTTGCACAATAAATGCCTGATACATGTCTCTTCAGTAGTGCCAAATGAGCAGCAATTTCAGTGGTGGGTAATACATCCACTGGCCTTTCGTTACTACCTGTCTGGCAAAGTCATCTCACCAAGGTTACAGGGTGATGTTCTGATAAAATTGAATGGATCTGTACAGTTGTGCTGTGTTCTAGGGGGCAATGATCACTTTCCATCAGGTGATGCTGTCTGGTCATTTTCTTGCTTATGCCATAAAAAACAACTTCAGCATGAAGAAAATATTTGTGGTTTGCACTCTACCTAATCTCTCTTCATACCTCTATTATCTGAAATTAACTCTCAGCGGAGTTTTACACAGTAAAGTACGCTTTATCCAGGGTCTCTGTTTTGCTTTACCTCACTTTAAAACTTACTCGACCTAATAATACGTGACATATACAATATACGTGATTGAGCTATGACTATAACTGTATCCTAGGGAATAACAAATATAGAGATAGGTCAGCAAAAATCTTAACAGCCAACGACTTGAACTAACAACTGTAGAGGTAAGGACGGCAGAAACTTAGGACTTGTAAAGACCACAGGCCTCAAGTTAGAGGCCTACAACTTGAGCTAAGGTTGCCTTGGACTCGAAATGACAGACCATTATACCCCTTTATTTATTAAGAAGAACCTGAAGAAGACAGCGAGCCGGTTTCAAAGGGCTCAGGACCGGGCAGAGTAGCGCAAATTAGGAGAGAGCTACCGCCAACAGTGAACATATAAAGCCTGATGATAATAAATACGGAAACTGATGAGGTGTTTTGAACCTCCAACACTTCAATAGAAATCGTGTAACTAAATAAAAATTTGTAGATATTAAGAGCTTTTATTTAGAGGACACATTTAAAACTAACAGTGGAAATATAGTTGCCAAAATAACACAAAATTTTCATACATTTAAGATTCGAGGAAAACGTCAAGGAATGTTTTATCAGTCTAATAGGTACAATACTTACGACGAGCTGCATATCACTTAAAATACCTTCCTAGAGAATATATTACATTGTCATAAAATTTATTATTTAACAATTAATACCATTTAATCTTAAATTAGTCTGCGTTTTAGCAATAGTGTATATAATAATGTCTATATTTTATATTAAATAAGACTTCTCCCGTAAGTTCTTAACCAATAAAAATCTTATTACAAAAAAGAAACAATCTTTTCTTTATGTTACAATATACATATTTTAGTATAATTTAATACATTAACTGATTACAAAAGTTGAATTGATTCAATAACTTCGTATGTGAGAGTCAAAGAATATATATATTAGTTGCACGAATACTGTTGTAAGCTTATAATAACATAGCGCTTATAGATTATGGTAAGGCCCTAAATGCAGTGGCGTAGCTACCTTGGGTGGCACCCGGTACGGAATTGATGGTGTCACCCCATCGAAAGTTAAAAGTAATCTCCACAAATAAAACAACATGACTTTTTTAAATATTATTTTTTTGGTGAGTGGTACACCAAAAAAGATGACCCGGTGCGGACCGCCCCCTCTTCCTACGCCACTGCCTAAATGTGCCATGTCAGTGAAGCTACTCACATGTGGCAATACTAATTTAATAAAATTTATTTAAAGGCGGTTTATTATTGTGCCTTTTTCAACTCCAATATATTTTCCATACATTAATAAACAGTGTGTAAGCATTATCTTACGTTATATACATATCATAAGCGAATGCATACAAAACTACATTGCGGAATATAAAGAGATTACTCAACTACGGTGAAGCATATTTTTTTTACCCCAAAACCACCCTAACAGCATTCGAACTACACCTAGTGAAGAAAAGTTAATACAGACAAAGAGAATCTTTGCTCTAACTAAGACCAGTTCTACTAAGAAAGAGTGTTTGCTAACATTTTTATACATATCTTTACATGTACATATTGTTATTTACATTTACTTAGATACATCATTATATTAATATTAACAATATAGTTGTATCAGCTGTTTTTATAAATTTGTCCAATTATAGAAACTACTACAACCTTATCTTTATCCTACACAAATATTTCACTCAGATCCCCTTCCTTTATACGCCACAAAAAATGCCTTTACAAGATTTTTAGGTTCAATTTGTTTGAACAGAACTCGTGAAGTTTCTTTGTAAACTCCTTAAGTGGTGCATTAAGTATGGTACGTGGTTAATAAGATAATCTCAATTTTATTAACATTGCAGTGGTTGACAAAGTTACTCGTAATAAAAAACACGGACTATACAAATCGAAAGTTTGAGGTTATGTCACAATAAAACAAGACTAAGCTGCCGGGTAGTATACGGGGAAGGGAGAAACGAGAAACACATTGCGAGTAGTTTTATAGTTCATAACAGTAATATGTATATAACTGCATAGTTTATACACTTGAGGTCTAGACGTAGTGGTCTTGGGCGTGCGGCAGGGTGGAGAGGCGCGGCGGGGGAGGCCGGCGGCGCGCGGGCGAGCGCTAGCAGGGCGCGGGGGCAGCGGGGGGCGCGGGGGCAGTGGCGGGCGCGACGGGCGGACCGCTGGCCAGCAGCGGCCGCGCCGACGACGCCGAGCTGTACGAGTCGCCCGACGACCGCACGCTCGACTGCGACAGCGGTGTGCCTACAATTTATTTATTAATGCACACAAGTGTCATACAACGTTTTTCAATACAAAGTCAAAATATTTATTCCATCATAGGAACCAATAGCTCACTTAACGTAACTTAAGTCTTCAAGAGAAGAGTGAATAGGCATTTACTAAGTTAGAGTGTCCAACATCTTAGACATCATCACCAATTTCCATCAGGTTGGATCGATGTCAAGCATTAACTTATTTTGTATTAAAAACTCAAATTAATACAATATGATCATTATATAATAAGAATGTATGAATATTGTGTATGTTACCTTCTGTATCTTTCATTAAGTAAACTTGATGGTCCTATGATGTTATAAAATATTTTGTCTATGACTAAGCACAGTAAGTTACCTTAAAATTGGTTTCTGATTTAATAATCATGGTACTGGCGAACACTTGCAAAGAAAAAATATAGAGGTATTTTTAAGCGATTATTACGGTCGCGAACAAATATTGAAAAATCGAGAACGGATGGATTATTTTATAAACAAAAATTACAGTCGAGGTATGTCTGAAAGTGCCATAAATTAGTATCTATATATAATAAGGCGGACTAAAGCCCAGAGGGCTCTATCATTGGACATCATGTACCGGGCAGCGAAGTGACGTGGTGCGGAAGCGCCCAGCGCTGGGAGGCGCAGTCTCCGACCACGGGTTTCTCCTGTAACAACATTCAGCCTCATGTTACTACGTAGTCAGATCACGTCCTGGTCAACACAAACCCATTCAAAGACATTCAACAGTAAAAGTTTACATGACTTTTAGCAATCTTTATCATAAAAAATGCGGCTTTATTGACGAGAAAAACAATACAATAAGTAACTAATTGTAACATAAAATGTTATATAATTTAGTTCATTACATTATGTTACCGGTACTCCTTATATATTTAACACGTCCATTTTACGATCCAGAATTTCAGTTTAGCCCCGAAGATAAACCGCTAGTTCGAAGTATCGGCGTGTTATTCATGAATCGAGAGCACCCGTAACATAGTATAATGTTCACAGAGAACCATGATGATTGAAAATAGATAAAACAAATAAAAAAATAGATCAAAAACAAATTCCGGTCAAATTAAATTAATACAATAACACAAGCTACCCAAATTAAAAGGAGAACATGGGATGCAGCGTTAACATAAGTGACAGTGGAGGAGAACAAAGGATGAGACACAGACGATGGAGAACGAAATAACGATGCGAACAAACAAACACGGCAGCACGCAAAGCGGCACAACTACCTAATGATGTGCGCCGGCGCACGCCCGCACACCGTTTACATGTATTGATGATTAATAAAAAAAAATGTGATTCCCGTGCAACGTTGCGCAAATGTGTTAATACATGTTTATGTTTCATTTATTTTCAATCTCAATAATTTCATAAAGTTTCTTACAACTTCTAAGATCGTATTGTAATCAATTTAAATTACCTTGTATATTACATGCATTTAGCATTAAGTCCCGCATTTTGATTATACAATATATGTAAATTAAAATTAAAAAAGTATAAATAGATATATTATTATCACGGTACAAAAAAATCTTCTATTTTTAATACGACACAGATGTTTTCTTTTTTTGGTTTTGAGTTGTAGATCTTAAGTCAAATTAATATTCTGCTAGCACCGGAAAATAACAACTCAATCAGAATCGTTAAATACAGTGAGAAGCTGACAGTGTGCGAGCGGTGCCGTGTGGTGACTTACAACGGTGGCGCGTGGCACGGTGAGGATGGTGGTGGCGGGTTCCTCGGGCGTGAAATAGTCCGAGTCGTCCGCGCCCGCCGAGCCCGCGCTGCCCCGCTGTCCCCGCTCCCCGCGCCGCCCGCGCGCTGCACACACGCACACGCACTTACCACACGCACCGAGCGGGCGTGTCTGTATAGGGGAGACGACCGAACAGGGACAAGATTGGGACGGACTTGCGAAGACATTATTTATTTTTATATACGCCGAATGCACCGGTTATAAATTGTCCGAAGTACGCCATAAAATAGGAGCCACTAATATCTGTGGTTGAGGCAATGCTACCATAAGTAATGCTGAGTAGGCAAACTTTTAGTTTTTTTTTAACATATACCTACTAATCCAATTCATTTCATTTATATTGCTTTAAATAATTTAAAAGGAAAAAAGTAAAAGTGTCGAATATTACATTCTATTTGCCCTCTTAGGTTTAGCGTGTATTACTGCCAGGTTCGTCCAATAATCCGCATTGGAGCCGCGCGGTGGAGTATGCTCTAGGCTTAGTCAGTATATGGAGACCTGTACTTAGTTGACGTCACTGCTAGCTTGATAAGGTCATGAGAGGTCACGGGCTGCCACAAGATTCAAATGTGACATTACTACGAATATTGGTCGCATCAATCACAAAATATTTATTTGACTGAATTGATATCGTACACAGCTCCCCATAAGCCTTGTGTTGAGAACACGAGGAAACTCTCAAATTCAAGTTCCGATCAAGAAAACTACTAACATAGCATGTAAAGTCACTACCAAGTGCCACCAACTGGGCTACAAAAGTAGCAAAACTATCTAAAATAATTGTCATGGCCAACACGACTACTAGTTTTTTAGCATTATAAGTATATTAATTCACATTAAGTACTATAAGTACATGGTTTACAGAAGCGATTACTCTATAATATTTGCTCAATACAATAAAATTTAAAACCAGATATTTACTTTAAAGACAGCACACGAAAACAAATAGAAACTCAAACGATAAACTAGAAGTAAATAACAAAATTCTTTGATGTATATCTTCGTACAACTAATGAAAATAAGGCCAAGGCAGTCCAAATAAGCATGGATTCATACATGATTTTGAAAGATAATGGCTAATGTGTTTATGTTACATCTCTATTATTATTTCATCTTATATTATCATTCTATAATCCTAAAAATGTCCCAAAATTTTGTTAAAAATATTGAGTAAGTGATTCACAGAACGTAATAAGTACTGGCATTTAGTGCTCGTGATGTTGTTTGGAGATGTCTCGCGCTCACTATGCTGTTTTAAAAGTGTTTGGCATTCTTTATGCTGTTTGGGATTCGATATTCTGTTTGCAAAGTGTTTGGCATTCGTTATTCTGTTTGCAAAGTGCTCGTTTGCAAAGTTTTGTGCATTCGTAATCTTGTTTAGCATTATGCTGTTTGAAAAGTGTATTGCATTCGTTAATCTATTTGAAAAGCGTTCGGCATTCGTTATGCTATTTAGTCAATGTTTGCCACCTGTTACTTTGTTTGGGAAATGGAATTTGTTTTTTCAAAAGTAATAGGAACTATCTCGTTTGGAAAGTGTTTGGCGGCCGCTATATAATTTGGAAAGTGTCAAGCGACCACTTTTTTTGGGAAAATGTATGACATCTATTATGTAAGTAAATGATGCCCTTTCTGTTCATTGGAACATTCAGTGATAATGTCCACATATTTTAAACGTAGGAAATACATAGTACAGTAGTCAATGCATGCCTGATGCCATTGAAGAATCATCGAGCATGTATGTTGTGATATTGGAAACTTTGAGTTACTTCGAACTTCACCGAAGGTCTACAGTGAGACAATTTGTTATATTTAAATGTATACAAGACTGTGTATACTGACAGTGATGCACGTGGTCGGGCTCCTCCGTGTCGGTGTCGTCGATGTGCGCCAGCGCCGGCGCTTCCGCCCCCATGCTAGGGCTCCGTGTGCCGTTCTTCAGAATCTAGGCAGGGTACGGAAAAAAAAAATATTTAGTTTTGTAGACAACACACAAGAACATCCTTCCAGTATAGACAACACGCTTCGCCCCGCCTTTTTTATGCCGTACCGCGAAGATTCGGAATAAGTTGCCAACAACTGTGTTTCCGCTCGAGTAAAATGGAGATGTCTAAAAGACAAGAGTGAATAGACTTCGTCCAAGTTAATGCGCTTTACCATCTTAGAGTACATCGCCAGTACTTTTATCAGTTGTTAGCTCTATTGTACCATTACTTTTTAAAAAACTTTTACTTGTATCATGCTATTTGCTTGGTGACAAATGCATTAAGCGTATTAAAACGAAAATCAATAAATTATAAAAGTATAGAACAAAATACTTCAATAGGTTAAAACGTTGTTTACCCCTTCATAAAGTTAAGGATGTCAGAGTATGAATTTCTGAATGATGTTGTGTGTTGTAATTTTTTTGTAAGACTGATACGACTATATAAATTTTATTTGTACTACAACTACATATATGTAGTTGTTGTTAGATCAACACTTCGTTTAATAACAAATTTTCAAAAATGTAATATATACATATGTAGTTTAGTGGAAAAAACCTCATTTATGTAAGTTGGGGAAAACCCTACAAAAGATTTTTTATGGTTTGTTTACGGATCGGATTTCGGATCGAAGTTGCACCGGGTACAGGTTCCGTAGTGGAAAACTATATATGACGCGACAGAACTACGAGAGGACCGAAAACTTCAGGGTTCTTGTATTGAACTAGACCAGGGGCGAGCAGCCTTTTTAGTTAAAGGACCAATTTAAAATTCATTTTTGCAAGAAGGCCACACGTAGACTAATTCTTTAAATACTAAATCAAATCTACTGAATGAGTTAATATGTAAAGTTTTTATACTATTTCTTCAATATTGTATCAGAATGTTTTTTTATGTTGAATTATTTTATGTTTTGACAGACTGTATGTGCTTATTAAGTATAAAAATTATATTTAAAAATGCTCAAAGGGCCGCGGGTTGCTGACCCCTGAACTAGACATGTCAAATTTCATTACATTTTCATAAATTACTCAAACAAATTTTAACATTAAATATTCTAGAGTATCTGAATACAAATATAAATGTGATATAAATACCACGGCTGAATCGAGTTATTAGTTGGATCCGAATTAATTTGTCGTTTTGGTACAACATTCTGCGAACATTTCAAAAGTCTATTATGAATATTTATATAATAAATGTACCAACGAAGTATAGTCGAAATCACAAGTGTTACCGCAATTATAGATACTTGTTACTTATGTGAGGTAGTATATATTATTATTTCATAATAATATTGGCTTCCATACAATATGCTTCTAGACAGCTGAAAAAATGTCTTTCTTTTTACCATTCCAACCATTTCTACCTATTACAGTTTATGAGACACTGCCCTATTACAGACAAACGGACCGACATAAAACTTTTAATACAAGCGATAGGTTTCCAGTATTTAGGAACACTAAAAATGGAGACATATTGATATATGTACTGACCCCGTTAAGTGGTAGCTGCGTAATCAACGGTGATCGTCGCTCAGCGTCGCTGTCCGGCTCAGCTTCCCCCTCCGCCGCCTCCGCGCACGCCGAGCACTCCTCCTCCTCCTCGATCTCCTCTCCCTCCACCTCCCCATCTTCCTCTTCCGAGCGATGCTCCGAATTCAGTGAACTCTATGCGTCAAAACAAAGCTTTTGTAGACAGCGTAATGTAAAAATAAAACACCCAGGTTTCAGCGATTACAACACAATTAAAATTTTTATATATTATATACTTACTCGATGTCGTATTATCGAATTTTTTCGACTATAAAGTACTTATGTACTAAAACCCATACAGCCCGTACTTTTTTGAAAAGAGTACCTTGTAATCCGTCAAATTACAAATTAAAATACGCGCTGAACACAACAGTGCTGGATACAATGGATACATTGATCATTAAGATTTATAGATGTTTTTTGGATTCCATCAACATTGATAGGCGTCGGTTTACAAGGCCTCATTTTTTAGGTACAATCAGCATTAATAGCCGTGTCGGATTACAAGGGGTTTCGGATTAGACCAGGTTTATCGCGCATCCACTATAATTACAAGTACTTAGATTCTATCAACATTGATAGGCGTCGGTTTACAAGGCCTAATTTTTTTAGGTGCAATCAGCATTGAAATGAAATGAAATACATTTATTTCGTCTTAGGAACCAAAAAACGTCACTTAACGAAAGTCAAAATTAATAATAAAAAGTCCTTGCAACAAATATGAAATTAATAACAAAAATTACATACATTAGTAGCCGTTAACATGAATAGCCGTGTCGGATTAGAAGGGGTTCCGGAATAGACAAGGCTTATCGCGCATCCACTATAATGAAATGTACACGCAAGCAGTTATTTTAAATAACATACACTTACTTTAGATCGTTTGTCAACATTATTGAGGTTGTTAAGATTATTGAGGCTGTTGAGACTGTTGAGGTTGTTCATGTTGAGGTTGTTGAGGTTGTTGAGGCTGGTGCGGCTGTAGGGCGGGGGCGGGGGGCTGACCCGCTCCTCCGCGCGCCTCGCCTCCTCCTCCCGCGCCAACAATACCGACATACGGAACTGTCAAACAATATAAAACATAACATGCATGACCAACGAACAAACATTCATATGTAACGTCTAAAATGCCTGGGTATTAAATGTGATAGTGATTCATTTGTGCCAGAACAAGCGCAATGACTTCATGTTCTGATCTTATATATGTATATACTATTGTTCACCCACGGCTTCGCCCACGTGGTAAGTTGATAAAACCTACCCTATACGTTATTCCAGACTATATTCTATCTCTGTGCAAAATTTTCTCAGATCCGTTCAGCAGTTTTTGCGTTAAGGAGTAACTAATATATGTCCATCCATCCATCCGTATAAAC
>DWJZ01004942.1:0-14720 GCA_018249125.1 Asbolis capucinus
ATCACCATAGCACAAGCTAACGCTTAGTTTGGGGTCAGATGGCCGTGTGTGAGTTGTCCAAAGATACTTATTTATTTATTTAGTAAAATATAAGACACGTTATCATCAGAGTATTTCAGAATCATTATTATAATAGTCATCGCAACAAAACCTAATACGTGTTAAATTTAACAGTCGTTTCGCATCAATAAATCAGTCAGGACATTTCTCTTTATACAGTTTGAGACAGAAACCTGCTTGTACCAACGTACTTGTTACTTCTTAGATGAATGGATAAAACCCTGTTAAACTAGATTGCCCAGACAGCCTGTCGGTATACAGTCTCATTATTTTAATGACGGCTCATTTTGAGTTAGCTTTACTTTCCGGTTACAGCTTTTGTGTTGAGTTGCAACGTAATACAAATCATTTGTTTTTGAAGTTATACCTCTTATGGCGCGTTAGGGACAAATTATGAGTAAATTTTTGCGATGCGCGCGCACACTGTCACGTCAAACCGACACCCTGAACTAAGCTGGTCAACATTTTGTGTTTTTTTCTATTATTAGTTTCGTTTTTTCTACGCACGTTTGATAATGCGATATTGTATTTTAAGAAAGATTTTTATCTTGTTACGCTAAAGAAGTATAACTTCTTACGAGCTTACATAAGTAGAAACACCCTTTTTTTACTTTTTACAATGAATTTTTTTTTACATTACGATATATTTAAATATTTCATGTCATTTTAATTAATTTATTTATTTCTTGATACGCAATGTAATAGATTTTTATTTATTTTATTCCATTGGTAATTTAATTATATAATTAGTTTTAAGCATAAGTGTGTTATCTGAACAATAAAGTAATGAAAATATACTTCTTCGCGGTTCATTGATTCCCTTGATTGATTCTTTTGTCAGATTCCCGCCTATTTTAAACATTAGTTCGAAACTTAGTCACCGTCAACTGCGTTTAGTTTCTAAATCTTTTTATAAATTGTTATTAAATAATAATAGTGCATTAAGATTTTATTACTATACGTTGTGAAACGATATAATTGTAGACGTCCTGTTACTGGCCAATATTGCGTTTTAATTTAGATTTTTTTTTCAAATTGGTTTTGGTTACAAACTTATCTATACCAATATTATAAAGAGGAAAGATTTATTGTTTGTTTGTTTGAATTGAACAGGCTCCGAAACTACTGGATCGATTTAAAAAAATCTTTTACCATTATAATCCTAAATTGTCCCTGATGAACATAGGATATATTTAAAACGAAAAACATTAGGGGTCTGCGTGAAAATATCCATAATGTAACCCAACGTGTGAAAAAAAATCCTTATATCGCGTACGCTGCGGTTATTATTGACAATAGAACAACATGATGTACTACAGTTTTACAGAGGACTTCCTTATCTACAGATAAGTCCGCGAAACCATATGTCTAACTGTTACAGTAATGTCACAATAACTACTTTTTCGAAGCGAAGCGAGGGCAATTTCTAGTACAGAAATATAGAGTATTGGCAGGTAGTTTCCCATTTATAAATTAAAAATAACGCACGTGAGAAAGTAACATGGCGTAACAAGATAAAAATCTTTCTAAAAATATCTTTCGCATTTCCCTACGTTTGTAGAAAAAACCGTATCTACTGATAATTGAAAAAAACTAAAATGTTCACTAGCTAACTTCAGGGTGGCGGTTTTTCGTGACGGTGTGACTCGTGACTCTCATAATTTTTCCCTAACCCGCCAAAGAAGGATATAAATGACGTATTCCAGTTGACATTTAACCTCTTTAAATTTCAGGAGCTCTTTGTCCCTATCAATACCAAGGGTGAGATGTACGAAGTTTGCCCCGAGGAGTTATCGCCAGCGGAGTGGGATACTGATGCCTCCGCAGCACCAGTGCCTCCTGAAGTTAGCACCAGGGCTCACCGACTGCCCCACCTCCTCAGCCTGTGGAGATTGCCCACGCGAGTCAGACTGTTGGCTGGCACCGTGCCCATTGAAATGGCGCATGATGTTGGAGGTAATTTATCTATTTTACATATTTTTTTTATTGGGGGGGCGTGTTAGACATACGTCAACAAACATTGAGATGTAGGTTTGTCAGTTTACTGAGCTTTAGCTCTAACATTCTGTCTACCCAACATTGACAGCAAATTCCAAAAGAGAACCCAGCAAAACCTGAATTTGTTACTATTCTTATATATGTCTGGTTACAAGTCTTCTATAATATTTTAACAAGCTCCTAACAGGCTCCTAATAGCTGTTTTCGTGAATTTCAGATGATCTTCTTCTACGAGCAGCAGTCACTGAGCCGGTTTTGGTGATGTGCAATCTCCCGGAGTACAGCTCCTTGCCATCCAGCCCGAGTAAGCAGGTGGATCCTCGTTACCATCACAAAGAAACACTTCAAATTCTCCCGCTTAACAGCAGCATCCGAGTCCGACGTACGCAGCTCGGGTTTGAAAGTGAAAAAAGAATGTTCCTCTCCGCGCGTCTCCAAAAAGCTCTAACCTTCTGTCAACTCAACGTTGACAACTGGATCAGGCAGATCTCATATGCTAACTCGACCGTCGTCAGTAAAGCGAAGACGGCCGAGGATCTCATGAAAGAAGACCATGAACCTGTCAAATTTGAAAAGGAAAGAAAATTCACACTCCAGGGCCTGAAGATTGATCCATCCCGATTATTTGGAAAAAGCGAGAAGGTTCTAAAAGATATCCCAGACGAGACCGAGGGTTCTATCATATTTTTAAGTAAGAATGAACTTGAACACATGAATTATGACGTATATAGTGACGACGAAGGAAAAGATGATAAGAGTGACGTAAAAGTTGAACAAGAGCAGTTTTCTAGCGACAAAATGCAAGTATTCAGAGAAGATTCTGGACCAAAGAAAAGCAAATGGTTCAAAAACCTGAAACTGCTTAAAAGTACGGAAAAGTTAACGGATGACAAAATAACGACGATTGAAAATACTGAAAAGTACAGAGACATCAAAGATCCATTCGATCCTCTCGGAGAAAAACATAGCTCTATTGAACGGTACCAAGATATGGCTAAATTGATAGAAGATCGCTTTGGTGCTTCGAGAAAAAGTGACGGCACAGCTGAAAAGAGTCATTCTTATAAGAGTCTTACCACGTCATCGTCTGATATGGGAACTAGTCAATGTAGTTCCAACCACAAGAAACCTGTCTTAACTAAATCTGTATCCGTTCAAACAGGAATGCCCGACAGCCCATATACTGAGGAAGACAGTGGCATAAATATGAAACACGGGCGAAAGAATTTAAGTGTTGACCAAATAAATTATTTTGGTTCCATGGAGAGTGACTCAAGTTCAGGACGTAAATTGAAATCACTGGACGAAAATATGCTTAAAAAGTCATCAGCTACAAAGTCTTCCACTAATTTAGAAAGGCGACAGAGAATACAACCGGATTTGATACCTGAAAAAGCAATGGTTAAATCTGAATCTTACAACCAGATTCAAAGCTGCGAAGACATCAATATGTTCGGAGCTGGATCGTTATACAATGATAACGATTTTGAAATTAATTATAAACAACACTCATACATAACTGAAAAGTTATGTTCCGAATTTCACGTTAAAACTAAAAGAGTTCTAAGCAAATCAACTTCAAACTTACTTCATCCCAAAAAGTCAACTGAAAAGAAAGAAGGTAGTAACAGTAACAGTATGCCGACAAAAACTGAGCGTTCTTCTGAAGGAGACAAAGTTGTCAATTTTAGAAAAAAGATTGACAAGCCAAGAGCGCCTACCCCTAAATCAGAACTCGAAGAAGATATATCTGCACTAGATATCTCCGAAGAACCTCAAAGACAAGTTAAAATTAGAAGATCGATATCATCGATTCAAAAACGCAAACTACCAGTCATTGAAGATTTGCCTTACGGTCAAGTAGCAGATGCTGTGCATGTTGAAGAAGAAGTAGTTGATAATGATTCAATTTCTGACAACATTTATGCAGAAATTTGTACTCCAAACGGCAATAAAACGAGTGACGAAGAAACGTATGATTGTAATGTTGATGTTATAGCAACCGATCCCGTTATTTGTAATGTTAAAAAAGAAGTTATTATCCGGAACGATGAAAGAGCGAGGCAAATGATAGAGAACCAAGAGAATCCCTTCAGGCATATCGAAGTGGTTGTCATTGAAAAAACTACTGACTTCGATTTGGACACGTCAAGCGTTACATCGAGTGAATTTGATGAGACGGGAAGCAAGAATGACGTGTCCATAGCAATAGATTCTTGGGAAAGAGATAAAGTCAAATCTGATCCAAAAATTCATGCTATTAGACTAGAAATAACTAGTAATATGGATGATTACCCAGTGGAGGATCAGAGTCAAAGTATAGATACAACGGAGGTCCATCTAAGTAAAGATAATTCTTTAAGTTTTAGTAACAGTATCCACTTGAATGGTACATATCCCAACGAGGCCATTTATGATACTTTAAAATAAGTAGTTGTAATATCGTGTCTGCTATTTCATATATATGTATAGGGTCACAAATTTGTTGTAATAGTCATATTTTATGAAATTGCTTTACATCCGTCTACCCGCCAATCTTTATTTATTCTTGGTATCTTCAATTTCAATACGTAGGCATATTAGGAAAATTGTATGACAAATGCATACAATTACATTTTGTGTTTTATTAGATATGTTGTGAGTACTCAAGTCGTAGGGCAAGAAAATGACCCAATTGAGACAATTTGTCTTTAGTCTGCATAGAACTGTCGAGTAACGAGCACTTCACAGCGCTCTTACACCGCGAAATAACAAAACCTATCCTCTATTCTCTTATTAGTCGTAAATTCTATGTAGTGAATGTTCAAAATGAATATAAAAGATTTTAATCGGTCGTTTTGTTATGTCATGAATCTATGATAATCATTTGATATTTTTGGATAGATTTTAAAATGGCCAGTAAACCTGTCCATAATCTTCTTGTTTTCTTAAATACCCTCAGTGGAGTCATATGTATGGATCGTAAACAAAGAAAAATGGTATGTAATGAGACTAAAAATAATTTTTGATACTTATTCTGCGAGTTGCATTGAGTTTAATACTATCTGTAGTGTAGTATATTATCACATTATATATTTTGTGAAGATAGTAAAAAAATAAACAATAATTTCAAAAGCAATATAAATTCCAGAACTTAGATATAATTCAAAGAATGTGCTCATAGATTTCCAAACTAATAGCTACCATTTAGTATTTACACACTACATACTACCAATGTAAGTATTTTTACGCGTGTAATTATTTTTCGCACGATGTGTACCACTTATTGTGTATAACGCACTAATTTAGGCAATTTAACTTTTTAAAAGCAATGATATCGTAATAAGTAAATACGTATCAAGCGAGCGATTAATTGAAAAAAAAATCGAGCTATTGATGCATTGGATACACCGTAATGTCTATTTTGGCGTCTTTACTCGCGTAGTTTCTTAAGATGTCTAATAGATGGCGCTACATGTTTGAAAGACTTTCAAGATGGAAGTATCTTGGAACACTTACTTTGTTTTAGCATAAGGAATGCGCACCCACAATAATGAATGCTGTTGTAATATTTAAAACTTGTGTGTCCAAATGTTTATGGTAGGAAATAATCATACTTAGCACTGTGAAATTTTATAATAATGAAACTTATTTTCGGGGCTAAATCGCTGCCAGCCAAACTTAACATATATATTTTGAATGTTTAGTTTTATATTACTTTTTCATTTAATCGCACACTTGACCACAATAAACTTATAACTACACGAAGTACCACCAAGTTGCTTGGATTTTAAATTGATCTTCGTAGTCGATGCACCAAAATCGATTTAATAGTCGCACTGGGATTAGGTGCACGCCATAGATAATATTCTATGTTATGTTCGGTCATTAGTCTTGTAACAGTTAAGTCGAAATTGACCGAATATGTAACGAAATAATCACAATTATTCATAATTATAATTGGTGCTAATTAGGTGCTCAAATTAGATATAGGTGTCTGTTACAACATTCCAAAATGAATATTAAGTTCATAGTGAATTCAAAAAACAATTCGTTGAGTATACTATTCACATAAGCTGTACAAAAGTTCTAAAATATTAACTTTGTTAAAATACTTCAAACAAAATAGGTATTAAACATTTTTTCTGGTTTTGCAACATTGTATTCATTTAAGTTTTCGCGCGCTTTATTACATGTAAACTGGTGTAACAGACCCGTGTGTAAGGTTTCACATATCACATGACAACATTGTAAATTGTTTGTACCATATAGTTTTTAATTTGTATAAATAAAAATTGATTTTAAGTCTGACGCTCTCAATAATTATGTAAAATTAATCTTAAAAGAATATTTGTGGAAATACGAATAAACGAATTATACAATAAATGGTTTTTTTCTTTATATTGATTTAAATGAATAATTGATTTAAATGACAGAACTCTGAAAAAGAAAACTGTCAAAAATAAAGCGGGAAGAAATGGCGCGGTTACAGACTAGGTCAAAGATGGTTTCTTCATTTGATAAGATCACTAAAATCCAATTAATTCTTTAGTCGTACTATTTAGAATGTTGAATAAAATATCTTACGCAATAAACATAGTAATACAGGTCTAGTCAACTGTTAGTCAAAATTAAAAACAAGCGAGCCTTACTGTGAGCGCATGTGATGTGTAACATCCTACATCTGACATAATACAGCCTTGGTAATAAGCAAAATTAACATGGAAAATATGATTCAAGTATTATCCAAATTGATTTTTGTAATGAAGAATATTTTTAGAGTAAAAATCATCCTAGGGCCAGAAGTTCTCAAAGGGTTCCAGAGTTCCCCATAGTTCTCAAAGGTGTATCAAGCCCACCAATCCGCACTTGGCCAACGCAGTGTTTATGGCCTGTATCTCTATCAGTGTGAGTGGAGACCCAAGCCCAGTAGTGGGAGTTATAGGTTGCAATGATGAATCCCAGAGCAAGGTCTTCTGGATGCCAAAAAGGAGTAACTGAGACGGCGGTTGAAGTTGTAAGATGACGTCAATATTGAAGGAATAATTAAGAGGCCAAGGTCATTTCTCAATAAATTAAAGAATCCACAAAAAGGTGTTTTGACTGACCCACCGACCTTGTAGAAGATACAAGTACCAAAATTGTTACTGTCTGTTTACAACTCCTGTGTACAATAATTATAAAAAATATAGAATTGAAATAGGCATAGGCACTGTTAGCTAAGTCTATACTTATGATAACTAATGTGACTTCAATGTATGTAAAGCCGACCGAAAAATTGCACTTTTTCTCATCAAAATATTTGGAGCTGTGTTCATACCCAACTTCATTAATTTAATAATTTATTAGAACAAATAGAGGGCGCTCATTAGTTCTTTAGCTTCCTATTTCCCTCCCATTGTACCAATTCTCTCCTACACACTAGAAAACGAAGGTAAATATGTTAATATAAAAATATCAATTATTAGCAGGTTATTACATAAACACAGAATTAATTTTATAGTTCCTGACATTTTAGTGAGTACCACGAGCTGACGACCAATTTCGTTGAAGGATTTTAGGTACGGTCGAGAACAGAAGAAATTATTTTATGAATAGATTAATAATTCGAGGTGGATAAGAGGTACGTAGCAACTGCACAGTATTCCTATAGAATGTATAATAATTTAACATGTGTTCTAATAAATTCCACTTTTTTTAAAGATTCTACCTACATCCTTATAGTGTGGAATCTCTTAGAATATACGCTCTAATACTCCGCCTAATACTAACCAATCCAAGAAATAACCACGTAATTTCAATTTTAATAATTTTTGCCTTTAATTTGTTTGTTTTTTTCATTTATTCGTAGTGGTATTAACGTATAAACGATTGTTTTTGCCTTCCGCCGTTTCGGAAAGGTAATTTATTGAGCAGGATTTCTATAGCACGTCTTTATCGTTAAATATAGGTCATAAGTGTTTTATTACTGAGTTCTTCTCTACTCCATTTTATCATTAAATATAAGTCATAAATGTCCTATTACTGAGTTCTTATCTTCTCCACTCTATTTTATCATTAAAGTGTCCTTTTACTGAGTTCTTATCTTCTCCAATGTGAGAGGCGCAGGATATAGCCTACATCGCTCGCCAAGTGCAATATTGGTCACCTACTTATAAATTTAAGGCAGTATTTTGTTTGAAAATGTAGACAGTAAATTCCTAATTACAAAATTATCTGCTTAAATACTACAACGTAATATTAAATAAAACTACAATATGACAAATATATCGTATTTAATCAAATAAATTACAATTAATTAAAATTAATAAAGTACCGACAAATAATTTCGTTACAGTGGCGCGGATTTCAAATAAATTTCATTAAATACCCATAACACATTGGACTAAACATTAAAAATATAATTATAAACACATAACTTTGCCAAACAAAATTATGCCTTTGTGCGACTTGTGTCTCAAAATAAAAACATAGGAATGAGAAAAAAATATAGAAATAACATCTAAATGCTTTTCTTAATATTAGAATTAAATTTTATACAATATACAAGAATATAGTAAGTATTACATAGTCACTTTCAATAAATGAAATGTATAATATATCTGCATTCACTACAAAAAAGGATGTACATATTCAAAAGCTACACAGAAGACAACACGCAGACATAATGATTATATTATGTTTATATACTGTAGACATTTACATGAAATTTAAGTTTTTTTTTAATCTGTGGCATGACAGTTAGACGACACGTCACAAAATGGCGGTAAAAACTAAGAGCATATTATAGAGATTGAACAATCAATTTTATTTGCATGTTTTTGCCTTGAAGATGGCACTAAAAAATCGGTTACATAGCTGAAATATCGTGAAGACGAATGACTTCATTACACACCTTCGAGCATTTAGCTTAAATATAACCTAAAAACGAAGTGGAGGTATACATTGACAAACATTTAATGAGAGCAATATACACTAAACGAGTAGTTACGTTGGAATGATAGAAAAATTTATTATGTAACCGATCGGGTGTCTCACTCATTCTAGGTAGGTGTGAAAGAGAGCATGCCACAAACGATTGCACTAGATTATCAGTCGGATTGGAGATTAGGCGAGCCTTATAGATTGAATTATTTGGAAGACCGCTGAGCCACAGACTACGAAGATGAATAAAGCCAATAGCCAGGGTGCTACGGGATACTGGTCATCCTTTTCCTGAAAAAAAAACATAAAATTATTAATAAATTAAATAATGATGTTATGTCCATGTTCATAAAGTAATGGAATTAGGGGGAGAAGTCTTGTAAGGAGTCTCAAACAATGCTAACGCAATATTGTTTTTTTTTTTCCTATAATACTAATTTTGTTTTGTCAACTTTCTTTGACTTGGACGCTTTCTTAACTTGATGCAACATAATTGCAAGTAAAATTAAGTAAAATTGTACTTATAGGTAAAAAGCTGTCACTTGGATGGACTTACACATTGATATACATAAAATTCGCAGGAGTGGCAAAAATTATACTTTTAAATAATGTTTAAAATTAAGACATTTCTTTGAGATTTAAAAGTTGAAATTCCAGGACTTGTTATACAGATATACATATAAACATATTTTATACAAAAACCAAAATATATGTATAACAAACATTATTGACAACAAGTTATAAATATTTTGTATCGGTACCATATTTACTAGTAAAAACATAAAATACCTGATAACACGAATTGATTAACACGCTCTAATCCATGTCTATAAAAATATGATAAACTTTTAATTAATCAATTTCCAATGCCATTCATACGCCAAGATAAAGATTTCAATAACGTTAAAAAATATATCAAAACAAACACTATTGAATTCAAAAATATCGACACAACAAAGTTTGAATTCAAAAATATCGAAACAAAAATGATTGAGTTCAAAAATATCGAAACAAAAATGATTGAATTCAAAAATATCGAAACAACAATGTTTGAATTCAAAAATATCGAAACAAAAATTATTAAATTCAAAAATCTCTTCAACAAATTTACGAAAAGATAATATTCGAGCGAAGCATCAATTAGCTGGCATCTGTCGCCTCTTATAACACCCTAGTCTACTGGATGGAGATTTGAGTTAGAGTTCTGGGCTGACGATATGGCAGAAGTAGGTGGATTAGTAAACCCACCCTTACTAAGTAGTCCTTCAACGGGTCACTCCTCGTTACTGAGGAAGCCTGCAGCAGTAAGGACTACCAAACTAGTACAAAGTGAATTGGTCAAAATAAAAGTTAAGAATTTGCATTACACACAATAATGGATCAGGATTCCATTAGTCACAAATAGTAATTAATTCAACGAACGAAATATCACAAAGTGCAATAATTTGGAGCTAGATATAAAAAATATTTCCCATATCTTTTGTAAAAGCGTATGTAAAGCGTCGTGATAAAATTAATACTTAAGAAACTCATATTGTTTTATTAGTGAAGATTGCTCTTTCTTCGAATGGAACTTTCGATGGGGTGACAACATCAACTTCCGCACAGGGTGCCACCCAAGGTAGCTACGCCACTGCTGGGACCCCCAACAAGGCGGTGAGCATCTAACAACATACTTGGTACAAATTTGATCAATCTTGTTAATTTTGTACGGTAAAAATTCCAGATCGTATTTGCACCCAGTAAAATTAACAGTATCACAGAATTGTTAAAAATACGATAACAATATTTGTTCACTATTTCTTACATTACGAGGCGGAACATTTCAGACAAATTGGTTCCAATTGCAACATTGTAACTACTAAGTAATACTAGAAAGTCAGTCCAAATTATGAAAGCAGGCAAAATATAATGAAGATGAATGAAGAAGAATCACATAATATTTATAAGAGTTTGTGAACTAAGAACCGAATCAAGTAACTATTAACCCTGAGGGAGTCAAAGGAAAAGATTTATGTGCGTTGCGCAGAGAATGGATTGATGTTTGTTAATGTTACTTGCTAAAAGTACAGAATGAATCTGAATGAACTTTGGCACATATAGTATATTCTGGAATGATATATGGATATGTATCGATATACCACCCAACCTAAGCAAAAATAAGTAATACAGCTTACATTTCTCCATTATATAGTTACCCACTCATTGTAAAATACAGAGAAATGTACACTACGCAGTATGACAAATTTTACTACATTCCTTTGCCAAGGGCATAAGACAAGGACATAAAATCAATAATGTAGATATGCCTTAGCGAATGCATATTTACACAAGTGTATTTCACGGACTGCTAAATTGTTACTATGTATAATCAAATAAACTACGCAGTATTTGTTGAGCGTGTATTAAAACTGATAAGTACCTAGTTGTGATAATTTTTGTTCATAATAAAAACATTGCAATAAATAAATAACATTTTGTGCGAGCATTGCATTTACTTAATTACCACTAATAATTCTTTAAAAACATTGTAGTAATAAACTAAGAATATATATATAATATATTAATATAATAACAAAGTCAAAGACAAATAAATATACATACATAAAATTAATTAAAATATCATGGGAATATCATGTGACCAGCGTCAATTCTTAAATAAAAAGTATCAATAAAATGTTACGAGGAAACAAACATAAAAAATGCAGTCAAATTAAGAACCTTTCCGCTTTTGTTGTAGTTGGTTATAAGGAATATAAGAACTGTATTAGTTGGATCTTAAACAGAGAATTTTGCAAATTACCAGTGCTATTATATTAAATTCAGTAAATAATTGTAGGAATAATTTTTTTTTGGAAAATAACAGAGGCAATCTTTTTAAGAGAAAAATATTGTCATCAAAATCTATTTCACTCATAGCAAGTTGTGCAGGTTTGAGGTACCTTGAGCTTTTTTATTTTATAACCTAAACAAATCAGGACATGACATTACATGATTGGTCACAGTAGCCAATAGTGCTGATCAATACCAAAAAGCAATAAGATACCAAGATAGTTTATTAAAAGTACTATTCGGACTTTTCCATATATTAATCCCACTTAACGTATGTATAGCCCATTTTTTTCATCTTGTAAATATTTGTAAATACAACAGTGGATGACAAAGTTACGGTTTCCTTATAAAACCACCACATTACACATTTAACACGAATATTTTGGGCCATATCAACTTTTCAATGTAACAATATGCAAAAACTTTACACATATTAGTCAAATTTTAAACTATTATTTATGACACACCAATTGTTTACAAATTTGTCAAGAATGTTGTTATGGTAGTTTTAGTTTGAAACAACACAATCCCATGATGATTATTACCTTTGTGGATTTAGGGACATTCCCTCTCATGGTAATGTTTTTGCTGGCAATCTCGTTTGCAATACGCATCCTCTGTTTTGGTGCCATTTTAGTTTGTAGTTATATTTGTCCTGGAAAATAAAGAAAAGTGTGGTTACAAAACATTCACACAGAGGCAAACATTTTAAATGTGCATTAATTGTAATTTTTGGCTAACTTTAGCCTCACAGAAATTATTGACAGGCAAATAATAAATCATAAATAAAAGTAATATAAAAAGTTATACATGATTTAAACACAGAAATACTAACAGAGTCAGAAACATGTTTGTTTACTCGTTGGTTAAATAACATTACTTAAACTGGCTTTTGAAAAGTAAAAAACTTATGGTACATTGATATTTTTTTTCATTAATTTTTGGGAATTTGTCACCCAAATAATGTTGGTAATTAAAGACATGTATCTGTACGCTGTCTGTACATGGAAGGTATTTGGAAGAAACCATTACTGTGAGTTTTTTGTTAGGAAGAGAATCCAAAATAGTTTTATTTTTTTGTTCGTTCTTCTATGACTACTACTACTATCAACTTCATGGGAGATTTTTGTTGACTATTTACAAACAAATAGATTACAGTTTGTAGCACTAGACCATAATTAGTTACTGAATGTTATAAAGAGTACTTTTACATTACAAAGGTTTCAAAAACGTGGAAAAATTGTCATAACTCCAAAACATAACTGTCTCTTAGCACAGCCGAACATAACCACAATGACTACTCTTACCTGGTCAGCAGGTTTTAAAAGCGTCAATAACCGGAATTATTTGCGTACAAAGTTATAACTGGTATTACGACGCTTTATATAAGGGATATTGTGTTCCAGATTATTGTTGATACTAACTATTTACTTAAAAATAAATTACGTATCTCTTGTGAATACAATAATCTATTTAATAAGGAAAATAGCTGTTGTTTGCTTGCACAGATGTGTCCACATATGTTAGCAAATTCGATACCAAATATCTGCGTAGTTTAATTTTCCACCGTATTCTTGTATTTAGAAATTAATTTTCCAACATATTAATACAAGCTTAAGCAAATCAAATGTTGATTTCGCAGCAAATTACCTGATAGCGATCGGTACTGTAAAATGTTCTAGATTTCCGTAACACAAATATTGAATGTTTACTAAATTTGGAATGGACAAAAAGCTATACATACACAGGATATATTCATATTTGATTTAATTTTAAAATAGATAGTTTAATACTTACAAATTTTCTTAAAATTAGTGGCTTTTCAGCCAAATACACAATCTCACTTGACACGTAAGTAAAAAGTGAAACGGAGAAGGACCCGTCGATTGATTCGAAACAAACTTCAACTTCAACGTCAGCAACTCAACACACGTCGCGTTTGTACGTCAAACAAATGCACAGATCTTACAATTATAAAAATTATAACAAATGTCAAACGCCAAAGATCCCAGACTATAGATAATAACAATACACGATGCTCGCAGTTAAGAGCAGAGTGCAGATTACGTCAAAACCGTTTAGTTTTTCTTCTGAAGCTATTGGCTTAAATAATACTGTAATGAACAAAATATATTTAATTTAATTTAATTAATACGTAAAAAATTTAATGGCAGGGCCATCTATCAGAATAGGACTAAACTTTACAACAAATGCTACAGCTCCATAGATGGCGTTACTTTAACCATGTAAGCTAATTAATAGACTGCCCCTAATTTATTCCGCTAGCTCAAAAGTTTCCAGTAATTAAAAAAATATAAATTAACACCAGAATTCATAAACAACACTTTTTAAAGGCGTATAAGTTAAGTGTGTTTACCAAAAAGCACTTTTTAGCTATACCTACTCTCGTCGTATCAGTCGAATTCATAAATAAATTCAGGTTTTTACTTAGATGTATGTGTAAAATTATATAGTTAAATTGATATTGACATGACATTTGACGATTCTGCATTGACTTGACTTTTGAGATATTATTATTTTTTTTAATGTGCAGCTCACGAGCAGCAGTGCATAAGGAGTTTCCCTATATTATAAGTTGGTTTAGTCTGTTTTTCTCTTCAACATTTTAAACCTTAACTAGCTGAGTCGGTGAAATTCGTACCGCAAGACTTTTTTTTTATTTTTTACCTTTTCAACCTCCCCTCAACTTCGATAAATATTTCAAAACCAACATTAGCCATTTAGGCACCTGTATGCCTAATCTAGATACCGACTATAGCGCCATCTGTCGGCTTGATTTGTGAATAGCGCCACCCAAACGCATACAAAAAATTCATTCAAATAGGTCCAGACGATTAAAAGGAGTTCAGTGACATACACATGTACAGTAGAAATATATAAATACTTATATATGTGGATGCCAATGT
>DWJZ01004943.1:0-14719 GCA_018249125.1 Asbolis capucinus
CAACCCTTCACTGCCGACATGAGCACGGGTCTCTTCTGTGAATGAGAAGGTAAAGGCATAGTCCACCACGTTGGCCAAGTGCGGATTGGCGGACTTCACACAATTTTTAGTTTTACAAACTCTCCAACGTGCAGGTTTCCTCACGTTTTCCTTCACCGTTATAGCGAGTGACATTTTAATGCTTAATTCTACTCTGAAATACTCTGAAAAGTCAGAAGTGCGCTCCCTGAGATTCAAACCCGAACCCCTAGAGTTCGAATTGTCAACCACTAAGCTATCACCAGAAGAAGCATTACAATAGCAGAAATAAAATAAACTCAACATAAGCCCTCACTTCATGATGTACTGGAATATGTTCTCCATCTCGGGCGGCACCTTCAGATCCTGGAACTGCTTGGGGTCGTAGGCGCCCTCTGCCGGGATGACCACGCCGCCGCCTCGCTTGCGGCCGCTGCCCAACAGAGGCTCGGGTCTCTCCAGACCCACATCACCGCTGTCAGATTCTACATTATTATGTATAGTTGAAATATAGTCAATTTAAAGGCAGATCCAGCCTTGGCCTCAGTGATTACAAATAAGTTAATATAATGGGTTAGGACCTTAGAAATGAATTGTCACTTGCTTCGGTGATGAAAAACATCCTTAGAAGGCTTTTTTTTAACTTCTTTAAATTAGTGCTTGACCGCGATCCTGCCTGATGGTAAGGAACGATGCGGTGTTAGATGGTGAAGCGCAGTTTAGTAAAAGATTATTCACTCTTGACTTGAAGTCACATTGTAACCTGCATTCCTGAAAGTTTCCTACAATGTTCTCAAAGGTGTGTTAAGTTTATCAATCAACATTTGAACGGCCACGTGGATATTGAGTTTTCACGTAGCGAGAGGAAACCCGAGGGGACATTTATGGACTGTGATGATACTTCATAATTTAGATAGGACCTACTAGAAAAAATCTGGCAGATGTGGAAAAAAAACACCAAATTTTTCTGCACCAATTATCGTTCTCATACGTTTTGAGCTAACTTTTAGCGACATTTATTACATTACCCAGAAAGATAATATTTTAAGTACCTATTTACCAGAATTTGACGAATCAAAACGCTTGTTCTTCTGACGATGGTCACCGTCCTCAGAAGCTGTTGCTTTCGGTTCAGACTCTTTCTCTGTTGATATCGGTTTCCTTTCCGGTGACTGCTCCTTGACAAATTATATAATATATATATATTACATTAAGGCTAGTTAACCTGCGAAATCGAACACTACGGGCCACTTCTTTTCATTGTTTACAGGACTGGTATAGTAAAAAAAGCTCTACAAAATAGGTTGCGCGGGCCATTTCAAGCCCGTTCGCGGGCGACATGTCGGCTCCCGGGCCTAGGGTTAAGCATCCGCGGATGCGATACTTGAAACTCACTGATTTCATCTCGATAACAAGTGTGCAGCCCAAGCCCGTTAATGGCTCATCACTGAGCACAGGTCACCTTGTTACTGCTGAGACCTAGAGAATACTCCAATGGGCTATCGAATAACAACAAAGCATTCATAAAATGTACCTATGTCTCTCGCGGTCTCCCGTCCCATGCGGCGCCCGCTGTTACTTATCTCGCCCTATGACTTACAATCGATGCAAGCCATCGAGCTATGATCGCTGCATAATAAATAATGAGCAGTAATCGATATGATGTTGCGTGTTCTGCAGTTCATTTATTCAAGAATGTAGGTCATCTCGTCCCCGTTCAGTGATCATAGGTAGGTAAACGTAGTAACTGAGATAAGGCGAGGACATGGCAGTGTTCACAAGCTTTTGTTTACTTTTACCTGACCAGGGTTTGAAGTCAGACTTCTCATTTAATCTCATAAGATCAAACGCCCTTCCCAGTGGCTGTATGAACTGAAATTTTGCGTACCTACATATCTAAATGGAATGACAATACATTATTACAATGTCATAGTTCTGGTCTGATGAAGGAGCTGGAAGGTGATATGAACGTTAAAAAGAAATGAAGAAACCTTATCGAGTTTGATTTTATGTGTCTTGAGAAGAATCCCGGTTTTGCAGGTTTTGATGCCTAATGATCTGATCGATGACGTGTCCAAAATTGTGTGTAGCAGGCCATTAATATATCATTGACTTACCAACCATGATCTAGGGTCTGATAATGAGGAATAAAGTTCAATGGTACAAGGATGTCTTCGTTTTTTCGATTACAATTCCTTTATATGCTTACATAGTAGTTATGAGACAAACCTCTTCTTCAGAAATACCGGCAGTAAACTTGTCAGGGCTGGAGTCACTCTCGCTTTCAGAGTCGAAATCATGTCGCGCCGGTTGCCTCGCCGGGGGATTGAACTTCGCCATAGCGGCCCTGACAGCTTCCTCGTCCGAGCTGGCTGGACTGTCTATTTCCCTCGCGTTCACCACTGTCACACTCTCGTCGTACATCACTCGAGACTCTTCCTCGTGAAACGTTTGACAGTGTTTGTTGCTGGTTGTCATGGCAACCGACGCGCGCGTCCGAGCGAGCCGACGGCTGCAAGTGGCTCAATCTTGGGCCTCGTTAGGCTTTTTTGAAAAAATATCCTGGTACTGAATGGCACGACACCTGCGCGTGTGATCGTGCGGGCACAGGAAACGGGTGATACAAAGAACTATGTTAGTCGATTTCATATAATGTGTACAGTGTCTTTGTATTATAAATTGCACTGAATTGTGAATTTAAATCTTTGTACCTGTGTGTACCTTACACGTTTATTTCTTTCTTGTGAATAGAAGAAAACAGTAGGTATAAGAGTTGTCAGTGTTTTTATATTTTACTAGCTTTTGCCCGCGACTTCATTCGCGTGGTTGTGGATGGTAGTCAAAATGCTGCGCTATGCAATATGTGAATAAGGTTCAAATTTGAAAGTTCAATCCTCATCTGAAAAAGGTTTAATTTAACAGTAAAATCCCCATTTAGAAATACAAACGATGTGATAAATGAAGAACCACTGTTCCGTTTTTGTGTAAACTTCACATAAACCATCTACTAAATAGTCCGAACAAACTCCAAACATTTGGTTTGGATACATGAGCCCGTTTTTGAGTTATAAAATTACAATGAAAAGTTTTATTGATTTTTATATATATAAACTAGGTATTGTATTAACACGATAAAATAGACTTGAAAGACGTCTCATTTCCAAAGAAGTTCTAGATCAAAATAAATTAAATTACTGTTGCAAACTCGAAGACGACGAGTTAGATAATTAAAATCCTATCGCAAATTTAATAAAAAAAAAACACGTCAGTAACCTTTTTAGTCCTATCAGTGTTGTACGTAATGATGTAACCCAGGTTTAGGCAACCTGCGGCCCACGGGCCACATGTGGCTCGAATGCCATTGCAGTGCAGTCCGTAGACCCCATTTACATGACGCAACTTGGCGTTTCCGATCCTCTTAACAACTTGAAATGTGGCCCGCACCAATATCCTTATAACATTGTAGCCCTCATATAAGAAAAGATTATTTAAACTAAAAATATTATTCATAACAATTTTATTTAGATGTATGAGACAGCTACCGACATCGTCTAATATTAAAGTTAATATGATAACTACACCAATAACATACTTCTCACTCCAGTCGAGGCAACATCTTTAGATTAGATCTACCTACGCGTGTCGTAAAATGTTATGCTTCATTAAACCGCTCAGTGCTATCCATGCGAGATGTTACAGACCACATATTGAACTACATACATAATTATATCTTGTTTTCTTTCCTCTCATCATAAGATACATCTATCTGTATCCGTTTAATTATCTGTAGCCTATGGCAGATCTTTTTATAACAAGGTAATATTTTTTTTAAATGCGCTTTACCATCCAAAATTACATCGCCGTTTACCGTCAGATGGCATTGTAGTCGAGCATTAATTTAAAAAATGCAAAAAAATCACAAAACACAACTTCGATAAGGAATCTTCCATAGCTTATTTCAGTGCCTAAAGACATTTTATGATAGTCAATGATTCTTCTTAAATTCTATTGTAACTTTGTACCTAGTTACATCAAAATCGGTCAGTAGTTTAGATGTGAAAAGTAGCAGGCTTTCACATTTGTAATATATTGGTATTTTTGTTCGATCAATAATTATCGAAGTTGTTATTGGCTTTAACTTAATAACGGCCCTTTACTGAACACAAATCTCTAGACTGAGTGGACCTGTGGAATACTTTTCCATGTTGCTCAAATGTGGAGAAATGTAATTAATAGCATTGGTCACTTTTCCCACTAAATGTTAATTTCCATTAAAGATAAAAAATGTACAGATAATTTAATGAGTACTTTAGTATCGACAACTTAAAACCAAATTTTAATTATTATTAACCCACGAACAAATTTGTAAAAAAACCTACTTCAAATGACATTACAGATAATAAAAAGAGATTTTTCAGAGGGATAGGTTGATTATGCTGAACAATACATAGATGTATATACTTTAATACAGTCTCACAGAATACAGAACAGAACAGAATACACAATCATTTTTTGAAGTCGGTTAAAAATAGGTCAGTTAAGTCATTTTGTAAATGTATCCACGTGTTCTTGTCCATCATGCATCAGTAATTTAGCGCACCCGCGTTGAAATGTAACACGAATAATGTATTGTTTGTCATCTAAGTATCCTTGATAAAAATACATTTATAGATATTAAAAAAGTCCAAAGCTAGATAGATAAATAATAATTCATACTAATACTACTAGATAGATAAATAATATAAACTAATCATTTAAAAAAAATCATTCTATTTATTAACTAAAATAAGTGTCAATTTACATAATATTTTACAAAAATAATAAATTTAACAACCCGTGCACTAACTGTTTAGGGCATCGCAATGTTAACATTTTTTTATAAAATGAAAAATCTAGAAAAACTCTGAATCCATATTAGACTAGGTTTTTTGTAAGCTTCAAGCGAGTAATGGAGCAGACTGGTCACTTGATATTAAGGATTCTCCGCCGCCCAAGGACACAGCAACATCCAAGTAATCACTAACGCGTTGCCGACCAAAGAAGTGATAAACAAGCTACTTGAAATTTTTCAAGGTCAAAAACCTAGTAATATTTTTTGCTTCTTAGATTATAAAATACGCTACTTGAAAAAGTATATGAATTTTAGCAACCATACAAACAATCAACGAAATTATTTTATTCTCGCCTTGAAACATTGTTTAAGAAAATTATATAAAATGCTTCTTAGCAAATGTATGTATAATTGAAAATGTATCTCAATATTTCTTTGCGTGTCAGAACTCTTAAAACATTGCGAATGCCACTAGTTGAATGTTTAGGCAAAAAGGTCTGATGTATACAGGAATGGGCAATAATAATACACTTTGGATATTCTACACAACATGCATAGGTACATATAAATCACTTTTAAGTTCTACATAGACATTCTTTAAATACAAAAATAATATTATTTTACTATTATTATTGTTACAATTCAATATTTAACAAACCAAGTTAGGGATACATTTTAAATCAGTCAAAAAATATGAAGTTGCTGATATCATTCTTATACTGGCAAATCTTGTAATCACAAAATATACTAGAAAAATATAAATAACATTGTTATACGAGAATCGTCATACATTTATGATATAATAATAAATCGTAATAAAATGTTATAATTTAGGCACAACTTACTTAGTTATATATTTGATACAATATCCAAAAATATTTATATAATTTATCTTATAACACACACATAATTTTCCTTTACATGTCATAATTAAAAAATGGTATAAATTAAAGTATTAAAAAAAGAAACAAAATCAAGATATAGGCCACAGTGTATTCTCATACAGATAATGCTTCTGTCACATCTCAATACTACAGACACATTACAATATTATGTCTAGCATAATAAAAAATGTGAATAATATTCTTCCATACATTTTCATAAAATAACCAAGTACTGCGAAAAAGTTTTACAATGACATTTATACCAATAATGCTCTTTTACATTTGTCACAATTTTAAGTCACATATTCCGCTCTTTAAGAGACATTGAATATAATTAGCACAAAAACATTTTTAAACTTACTATTATAAAAAAATTATATCTCCAGCTTTATTGTCAAATTACTTAAATGTTTATATAATTTTTTCACAAACCAAAAAAAAAATTAAGCAAGTAGAACTTTGTGTATAACATTTTTTAAAGATAATGTAAATATAACTGAATTATTATCTTGAAATGAAATCAAGTAGTAAAATAAATATTGAACAATTCGTTAATATAATAATATGGAACAATATACGTTAACATAATATTATGTTTCACAATAGTTGAAATTCTATCACATATTACAGTCTTGCTACAACAGTTTGGCACACTCGGGAGGTCGCACTTGTTGCAACTTATCAAAACGATAAATGCACAAGCAAGGTGAAATACCAATTTTGGTCCATAGAAATTATAACAGTTTATATTGAGGCTATGACCAATATTTTCATCCGACTTTATTAATAAGCTCATCACATAGCGCTGTTAGCTCCTCATTGGCCTTTGTTTTTTGGGCAAGTGTCTCTTCTAGTGAAGTTATATGTAGTTCCTTCCTTCTAATCATGGCTTTCAGTTTTAATGCTTCTGCTTCATGAGCCCGGTTTATTTTCTCTAATTCTTGATTAGCATGATTTAACTTTGATGTTGCATGTTGCTTGAGCAGTTCATAATTATTTTGCATTTTTGAGAAATTATCCTGAAACTCCTGTATAGATTTTTTAAAAGTATCCTCATTTGCTTTGCAGCTTAGAATGATTTGCTTGCTTTTCTCATATTTGCTTTGAAGGTCACTGAATGATACTTCCATACTTGTCAAATGTGCTGTCTGTTCATCTCTTTCTTTGATGAGCTTTATTCGTTCTTCAGCATTGTGTTTCTTATCTTGTTCTGTTTCAGCTATCAGACTTGCAATGGTTCTTTCATATTCCTCAACAACTACTGCCATACTTTTGTTAATTTTTGTCTTTTCCAACAATCTGTCATTCAACTGATTAATTTTGGAAAGCCTTTCTGCACTTTCATTCTCCAAACCCTTTACCTGAAACTCTAATGCTGCTAGCCTATCTTTAAGTTCTTTGCTCTCAGTCCTCAAAGTATGGACATTTATTTCTTTTTCTGCCAACAACTCCCTGAGTTGTGTAATAGCCAAGGTAGTTTCAGAGTACTCCCTACCAGTTTGAGAAATAGAGGTATTGTGCTCTAAATGGGAAGAATTGCCACTTAAAGAAAGAAGTCTATCTATTACAGCCATAGCTGGTGATGTAAATGTTAATGAGCGACGATTTATCTTGGGTGTGGCAGGTTTTTTCTGACTAACAGCAGGATTAACTACCATCATTGGTTTTGTCACAGTAGATGATAGATCTTCATTGCAACCTTCAAGATTTCCAATGTTAGATGGACCAGCCTCAAACTCTTCAACAGGAATAGAATCCTGTTTTTTAAGTATTGTTAGTTTCTTAGGTGTACTTTGCCTATTCTGTACTTTACTAAGAGCAGCAAGAATCCCATCAGAAGATACTCTTTTGGCAAATAAGGGGTCAAACTTTAAGAATAAACTTTCTTTGCCACTGTCCGATACTGTAGTGCTCTTATTTTGGTTTAATAGAAATTCAAATGCATCAGCATCTATAAAGAGCTCTCCATTTTCTAGATTTTCATCTCTCTCTTGTTGTGGTATCTCATCGAAATTCATCATATCACTTTCAATATCTCCGCCAATTTTTTGAGTATCATTTAAGTCATCCATTTCTATGAAAGGACCTTCAACAGTATCTTCATCTTCTGTAGCGATTTCTTGGTCAGTGGAATCCATATCATATGTATTATTAGATAAGCATTTAGTCGAAGAATCATTGTCAATTTTTTTCTCAAATGTAATTTCAGTTTCTTTACTCATAGTGTTGTTACTGTTAGATTGTTGTACAATATAAGGCATTTTAGAGTCATCATTAAAAATCTCCGATGAATTTCTTGGTTTTTCAATTGGTGTTGGAGACGAGCGCATTTTAGATTTTGTAGCAAAATTTGCATCATCAATTTCAGGCAAATTAAAGACATTTTTTGATCGATTCATAACACTACAACTCTCACCTGATGATGTCCCCAAAGAAAAATACTGTTCTGATGAAGATGTACTTTTCTCAGTTGATATTACAAGTGTCTGTTCCTTATTTTTAATTTCCACATCACTAGGCAGCACCTCTTCCTTTGATACACAACTGCTAACTTGTTTCTCATTTGAAGTAATATCATCCACTTCCAGGTATTTTTTACATTCAATGTTTGTTGCTGAAAGTTGGCATTCTAATATATTTTCATTTACATTGGATATTGGTGTAATTACGGCAGAATTCAGCTTTTCAGATGTACATTCAGTGCTGTTTTCACTAAATGTAGAGTTCATATTTTTCTTTTGAATTGATTTCTTTCTATCAGGGTAAGCTTTTCGCCTATTAACTTTCTTTGGCACTTCCTGCATTGTTTTAGTTTCCTTAGTTATTGTAAGTGATTGATTAGGTATATCATGAGTTGGAGATATACGAATTTTAGTTTTAGTGGCAAATGGATCTTCAATCTCATCGAAATTAAAGTTATAGCCTTTTGATACGATTTTTGGTGATGCAGGAGGTGAGGAGGGAATGGTGGTATTTATAGCAACTGGTATACCACTGTCTTCTATGGTATCATTGGGCCTGGTTTCCGCAAATTTATCCAAATCAGTTACAGAAACATATGGGCTGTTGTTAGCAGATGTAATAATTTCTTCATCAATCTCATCTATTCTCTTTTTACATATAAGTTCACTTTGTTTGTCTGCACCAATTTCGTCTTGAATTATGTGTCCAGCCTTCCCAAGACTACTTACATCGCAATACTTCTCAGTAATCACTTCATCCGTCTCAGGGGCAATTAAAATTTGTTCAGGATTAGTGGAAAACGTATCAATTAAGATTTCCTTCACTATATTGTCATTGATTGACATTTTAGAAGAAACTACATCAACCTCCGTAAAATTGCTTTCAGGTACAGATATTTCTTTATCAAGTAGTTCTTTATGTAAAGTATTATTTTCCTCAATATTCTTCTTTATTTGTGTCAAATTTTCATTGACCACATCCAAAATTTCATTATTTGTCCCTTGTTTATGAGTATTAGAAGTTTTTATAATATTTGTTACTTTATCAGAAGTTGTAAAATTATCAGTTTTAACAGGATTTTCAATAATAGGATTCAGCACAGATGATTCATTATTAATAGTTATATTAGTTAATGTTATACTGGATTGATTATAATTTGTATTATCTATAACAAACTCATTTTCTATGTTCATATTAGAGCCTAGCTTACTTATTTCAAAAGATTCTTTTGTATTGAAATCTTTTTTACACTTCCCATTACTTTCCAATTCATGTTGTTCAATATTATCATCATCTGGTAATGGAATCTCAGAAGGTGGTTTAAATGTTTCTATATCATTATTGACAACCAAGTTGTTGGTGCACATGATATTTGTGTTACTACGAACTATTTCAAGTTCCAAATCTTTCTCAGTATTTTTTTGTGTTATAAATGGTTCTTCTTTGGTATTCCAAATATGCTCATTAGTATTGTTATTGGATTCATGGGTGCTGTTTAACATAGACTTTAAGTCATTGTCATTGACATTTGATGCTTCAAATTGTAATTCAGTTGGTGAAATAATTGGATTAATTGAATCATTAGCCTGCAATAAGGTAATACTATTCATAGCCAAGATTTCACCCTCCGTTGACTGAGTTACAGGCATATTGTCATTATCATTTGATGCTTCAAATTGCACAGTTGGTGATGTTCTTGGATTTATTGAATCACTAACCTCAGGTAACATAAAAGTATTTATTGTAATATTCTCTTCACCCTTGGTTGACTCAGTTACAGGCATACTGTCAATTATTTTTTTGTCATTAAAATTATTTTCACAATCGTTAAGATTATCAATAAAGCTATTGCAATTTTTACTGCTAATTGGTTTACCAATATCTTTCAGTATGGAAATATGTTCATTTATACCATGATCTAAAACTTCAACGTTGATAGAATTATCAGGATTGTTAGTAATATTATCATTATTTTGAGCAAGTTCCATATCTTCATTGGTAGGTAATATGTCAGCATTTAATTTCAGATCTAAATTTTGCAAGCATGCTGATTCATTATTTATGTTTGGCTTGTCAATACTTGGCTCATGACCAATTATATCACCACTTACTATGTTCATGGATCTATTGTTACAATCAACAGAGTCTGTAACAATGTCTACATTACTCTTAGAAATCTCTATTGTCTGCGAAGCTTCACTACTTATTTCTTGATGAGTATACATCTCATATCTTCCTACAACAATAGGTTTATCAATATCGCAACATACTTTTTGTCTAGATTCCATAATTTTTTCACCCTTTAGACAATCAGCATGTCCAGAAGGTTGTCCTTCAATTGGATTTATTACATCACTATCTTTCATACCCTGCTTGTCAATAGCCATAGTTATGTTTTGATTCTCCAGATTCAATATCTTATCTTTAGATCCATTATGTAAATCAACATTATGATCATTAGTTATCTTTCTATAATCAATACTCTCACTAGCCAATAAATTAATGGTGGCCTCAATGATGTTTGTAATATTACTATTAGGAGACACATCAGCAGAAAACATGGTAGCTACATCTGTACATATAGTTGTATTTACTGGTGTATCACAAATAGTGTTATTTACATTAGTTTTGTTTTGTACAATGATTTCTTTTGAAATTTCAGAACTATTCAATAAATTATTTGTTGTATTTCCTATTTTCTGGGCTGCATCAAACATATCCAGATTATTGTTATCTGTTACACAAGAATCATTCTTTGAGAATGTAGTTTCACAATCTAAAAATTCATTATCAGATTCTCCTGTGAGTGCATGTTCATTCTTAACATATTGGTCAGCTGGTTCTATATGTACTGGAACTTTCTCTACAATAATTGATTCATCACATGAAATGTCCATATCCTCAACTGTAGTACTTTTTGGAACAACTGAAACACCCGTTGTAGGATTTTGGAATAATAACTTATGAACTGGAATCCTTTCATCCTTAAAAATAATAGTTGATTCATCTTTCCACAATAATTCTCTTTCTAAATCATCATTAAACACTAAACTTTCTTTTAGAGGGCTGCTCCTCTTTGATGTAGCATCCTTCTGCTTATGATCAGCTACAGGTGTTGATGCCGGTACAGTGGTAGTTTCTGATTTGTTCATAACAGGACTAAGAGTATCTTGTTTTGTTGGCTTGTCATCAGTAGGTAAAACAGGGCTTTGTGAGGGCCTGAACATGCTTAATACACTCTTAAGGCCTCGCATTATAGGAGAACCTTCAGGCTTAGGTATTTCTTTAGTAGGAGTAGTTGCTTCTGGAGTTTCTGAAGTTGATGAACATGGACTAGGCAGAGACAAATTTTCATCGTGATCATTTACATTGTTTACAGAAATTGTTACATTGTTGTCGGTTTGGTCTAACAGTAGCTTCACTGATGAATTTCTGTTGCTGTCAACAAACGGGTCCACAGACAATGTTTGCAGGGGTAAGGCTTTTGTCTTTGTTAAGCCATCCGATTTGGTCAATGTGGAGTTAAGAGAGTAAGTTAAATTACCATTCTCACCTCCTATTGTATTATTGAGATAATCCTCAGAATTACAACTTCTGTTATCCAAGCATGGCCCAGTTAGGCTCTTTGACATAGGAGAGGATACTGGGGTAACTGAGTACCTTAACTTCATATTCAGCTCCGAAACATCCAGTTCCTCATATCCTTTCTCCGTACATGGTGTTCTTGACAATACATTATTAAACTGGAATGCATTTTCTTTATTATCAAAATCACTTTCTATAGCGTCTATGTCCATTGGCTCCACTTGAGCCATTCTACACAATTAAACTAAACACTCATAAATCACTTGCGATTTTGTTGAAAATCTAACACCACTGCGTCACTTCCCACGGTTTATCTTCACAACACGGCTATATGCGGCAAGACAAATAAAATCAGTTCAATGTTTACAGTATCTGATTTCAGCGCGTTTCACTTAGATTTCTAAAATGTAATAGGAGAACTAACACGGTATGTATGTCACATGAAAACAAAAATGTCGGAACACGCAACTCACTCTGAAAATCTATTTTTAACCTTTTTGTACTGAAAGCAGTGCGACGTTCATTTTATGTAACGCGCGCGCCCAAGGGAATCTTGCCAAAAAGCAGTTAGTAGATGAGGAGTCGGGCTGTACACAAATACACACCGGTCAACCACCGTTTTAAAACCGTTTGAAATCCGGAAACTTTTTAATATTTAACTGTCAATCGAAAAATTCTTGCCATTCATGGAAAGCATTACGATGAAATATTTTGAGTCAATACAATAATATAATATAAAATTATTTTAAGTGTAGATTGCGATTTATTGAGTTATTTTCAAGTAATTATACAACAATTTCAACATTATTAAGTTTTTCGTAAAGTATACTAAGTATATACTAAATAAGCTAAGTACCGGTATAAATATTTCAGTTACAGATTTTAGAATGTAAATAAAGACACAAAGTTATATAATTTTAAGCTTTAAGTAATGGGTTGTAACGCTTCATATAGTGAAATCTTTTAGTTTACTTCTATATGGTTGCTTAATTATTATTTTAAGTCATTATAACTGTGAAAGAAGTATATACTTTTTTTGTTGAATATAATAAATCAAAATAGATTTGAAACTTTTCTCAAGTGTTTTTAGTTGATAGTATATTGAGCCTCTATTACAGCTGACATACGCAGGTCTGTAAACCGAAAAACTGAATTTCTCTGTAATTAAATAAAAAGATAAAGGTATAAACACTTATTTAATCCACAATGGAACGTTAACGTTTTAACTCCGATTCCCGAGGTGGAAAAGATGATTTACTGCGAAATTACAGCGATACCATTACATTACATTTTTGAGTTGGTGAGGTCTACGCCAACCACTTCACAGAATTAGATTTTAGCGCTAGCTTTTTGTAATATCTGTAGTGAAATTAAAATGGGGCATGACAAGTGTCCGCAATGGGTGTCAGTCACTGTCAGTTAACAATGTTGTCATTGTAGTGTGTTGTTAGTTCAGTATGTTGTGATTTAAAATAAGTTTATTTTGTGTACTATTCTTATAATATACGGCAAAAAAAAGAAATTGCTGTAATAAAAATGGTGTATAAGCACGTTTGTAACAAATTGATTATTATAAATTGTAGAAGGTAAGGGAGAGAGGCAAACGCAAACTTAACCTATTTCGGCGTTTTTATTCATTTAGACAAAATAGAATAATACTAACTTCCTAATAATAATCACATTCTTTAAATTTATCTGTAATAATAATTTTTGGTGTTTATTCAGTAATTTCATGAAGTAATTAAATATCAATATAATAAATAAACAGCCCCCACTTGTATCAAGTACTTATCTTAATTATCTGTTATTCCTAATGTAATGAGGCTAATTATTTCGCACTGTCAGTATTCAGCTGGTGTTATTGTGAAACACGTGTATCGGTGTGTTACTAACATTCATGTACGTTTAAAGTTTAGTTATATAATTATATTAAAAGAAAAGTAAGTATCAAAGTAGAATTTTACTTTCACGTTCTTTTTCGTACATTTTTATTTATTAGTCGAAGTTTGAGTGAAATAATAACTGGTTTTATTACACAAATTAAAACTGCGTAAGAATTAATGAAAGTTTATATGCCGTTAATTGTAGTCAACCCTGTAGCCTCATTTATGAGCTATATAAAATATTGCTGACTTGAAGATCTTTTTTGTGAACCTTAAATGAATAATTGCTTATGTAAATGAAAATATGTTCATAAAACCTCCTGCCAATGGGCTGTGTTATGTGCTTTTTTAAATAAATAAAAAACAGTTTTAATTTTATTTCGTCTTTTAAAAAACATAAGATATCCTAATCATACAATCTTCACAGGATGAAATATGGAAATTGAGAATGGAGTAACCGTGACCATTTTATTCTTTGCTCA
Source organism: Asbolis capucinus (assembly GCA_018249125.1). Classification (NCBI taxonomy): domain Eukaryota; kingdom Metazoa; phylum Arthropoda; class Insecta; order Lepidoptera; family Hesperiidae; genus Asbolis; species Asbolis capucinus. The sequence continues at coordinate 14,147 of DWJZ01004943.1, forward strand.
GTCCAAGGAACTGGCCGGTACAGGCAAGGCGACAGCTCGGCTTCCATCCAAACTTAGCTACAAACATTTGCTGGATATAATTGCTAAGAATTACAATTTAGAAGCAATAAAAAACAACATACTGTTGGCAATAAATGAACAGGTGTGTTCAGAAAACGTAGATATAGAAATAAGAGAAAGAGATAGCATAGCAGTCATACCTCCACTGAGTGGTGGATAATCTGTACTGAAGAGTCATACATAGCACAATGGATCACCTAAAATTGACTATTGACAAACTTTCTGTTGAGGCAATTAGTGACTTGGTACTGGATGATGGCTGTGGAGCTGTTTCAATATTTGTGGGCACTACCAGAGACAATTTTAAAGGTAAAAAGGTAAGGCAAACTTTGGAGCTATTACTTTTTTAAATTACATGAAAGGTATCTTACTTTCACTAACTAGCATATCTGCGCAGTGTAGTATAGTTAGCGTAATAAATAAAATTATCTCAACTGACGGCCCACTATTGAGCACAGGTCTCTACTCTGAATGAGAAGGTTAAGGCCATAGTCCACCACACTGGCCAAGTGC
>DWJZ01004944.1:0-14719 GCA_018249125.1 Asbolis capucinus
TGATTGACAATAGAGCAAAGTGATGTACTACAGTTTTATAGAGGATATCAATATCTACAAATAAATCCGTGATAGTGCATGTCTAACTGTTATAGTTTTCTGGTAACTGATTCTTCCGAAGCTAAGCGAGGGCAGTTTCTAGAAAAAAATATACCTGTTTATGATAGCCGTATGTTTCGGATCATCTCCACTTTCCATCGGGTGGAGTTGATGTCTAGGATTAACTTATTCTACATAAAAAAAAATTACGTTTAGTACTCTTTCACGTAAAAAGCACTGAACAGATCTGAATGAAATTTGGCACTGTAATATATGATAGTCTATAACAATATAGGTTATATATTATATTCAACGTATCTACCACGCGAGCCTACGTTGGTAACTGGTTATAATTCAAATCGTATTAATTCAGTGTCCTTCTCGAATACTATAGCAGCATGACGGAGTTCGCCTATCACAAACATACACGTGCTCAATAGGCAACTGGTAAAATTAAATCAGTGTAACATTTGATTAGTTCAAAACATGGAACCGGTTGGAAATCAAACAATATTACATAGTACATAGTTTATTGACCTTTACCATGCGAAGGGCACTCGGGTACTACGCGTGTAAACTTTATATTCGAGGTGAAGGATTTGCAGAGGAGAGGACTTGTACTGTATCTCATTATTTATTTCAAAGATAATATAGAATATTTGATGTTTCATACCCGCTCTGGGGCACCCTGTATTTTGTCGTTCATGCATAAGTAACTGTCGCACTCAGAGTCGTTAACGGTTGCTAAATCACTCGTTATTACAGAATTTGTATACTATACTTACTGCAAATTCGATCTGGAATTGTTATCCTGCAAAGTTGTCAATTCTGTATAGAAAAAAATCTAGATCGAATAAAATGTATGTATATAAGGACGAAAGTGTGGTGATAAAAGAGTTTTTTTATGATTTCAATTTGGTAGAAATAGGTGTCATGGTGGCGAAGTAAAAGCGAATATATTATGCAGCAAAATATTTTTTTCTTCATCAGTACTTTACATAAATCTTTCAGTGACACTTGGTTCGTCTTCTTTTTCATCTCAGTCGTACTTGTATTGCCATTCCCATGAACATTTATTAAAAGTTCTTTAAGTGCTTAAATAATCAGAGTGTGATTGTAGCATATAATGAGGGCGTTATTAAAAGATCAGTCGGCGACCCAGTAATCTCTGTAAGTGCACTTTTATAAATAACTTCATGGTTTCATAGAATTTTCTGAATAATACCAAAATTTTACTTAATTACAAGCTTTTATTTAACTTGCAGTGTATATTTGTATATTTGTATGTTAGTATATTTGTTTGATACGGGTCAAATTTTTCAACTTAAATTAGACCCACTGTCTCTTACACTACGGAGCTGAAATTTTACATGAACGTTCCGTCCTGATGACAATTCGTTTTTATGTTAAGCATGACCTGATACTACGTTTAGGATTTGCTCCAGGGAACTCTTCAACGGTTAACAATACAGTTATGAAATTTTATATATTTCTTTGTATTAGGGATCTATAACTAAAGCTTGGATTTTTACATATTTTAATAAACCTTGTTGTTATATCTCTTACAATCTAAAAGATCATGTAGTGGGGCTACCATTTATTTATTGTCTGTAAGAAAAAAATTACATGAGTGGTAAAGTGAGTTTACAGCATATGTAGAGCTCCGTAATTTCCCTTATAGTCCTCATTGACACTTTAAACTCTTCTGTCTGTCTATCTGACCATAAAGCACTAGTTTACCCCCGCAACTTTGTCTGGGTAATAATAATAAATAGTTTGTGTCATGATTTAAACCCATAACTGTGTCACTAATGGGTCCGGGTCTCCTCTCACAAGTTTGTATGGCTTTGCAAATTCTGTAGTTTTTGCGTGAAACATCCATCGAATTATTCATCCTCAAACTTGTATGTTTATAATATTAATTGGTATTTTCCTACCTCCTACCTCCGACCTCCGTCACCAGACCGTGGTGCCATTTCATCTTCCAAACCTTCCTATTTTCTTAAAGACGAAATAGCCAGAAGTAAGTGAAATTCAGATTAATAGATTTTGCCTACTAGTCTACCTAATTATAAATAAATTATCGACTATTTAAAAAAAAACTATTTTTTTTTAATCTGAATATATCGGTAACAGATAGCGCAATCCAAGCGGCAACAATGGACAAAAAGTTAAACACAAAATTAAAAAAGTATTAATTAAAAAAAAAAGTACAAAGCTAACAAAATTCCTAAGTTATGCGTCTCTTTTTTACTATCCCACAGCGATTTTAAACTAAATAAAAACAGAAATTTGATTGTATCATAACATTTATGTATGAAGCACATTTTAAACTCTGCTTATACGAAACATCCGGATTTAAAAATGCAGCAGAGGCCTTCTTTCAATGTTCATGGCAAAGTTATAACTACTATTAAGAAGTAAATGCAGATAACTAAATGAAAATATAGCCAAAAACTTCACGCCGCAGCTCATGAACTTAGTCTGGCAAAGTTTCAACTTAATTTAGGTAATTGGGGAGACACAGATATTATTAACTTTTATACTTTCATTTATGATTTATAATGAACAGGTTTTACTGTAAACTTCTGCATTGCAGTGCAGGATTGGACTGGTGTGACTTCGGACGGTTCATCGAATCCAAATCCAAGGCAGCAGCAAGGAAACTTGGCATATTTGCTATAGTACGGCAGTACTTCACACCGAGGTAACTTTTGACCTTGTATAAAGCCCAGGTCGGGCCATGTGTGGAGTACAGTAGTCACATTTGGGCCGGTGCTGCCAAATCCCACCTATCAATCAGCCTTGGAGTCGATGGAGAGGCGTGCTGAGAGGCTTATTGGTGAAAAATACGTACTCGATAACAACCTGAAAAGCCTCGAGCACAGGCGCAGGGTAGCCAGTCTCTCGGGTTTCTATAGGGTGCATTATGGAGAGCGCAGGACTTGTTCGAAATTATTCCTCTATCCCCCTTCCTCTATCGAACAACCCGGCGTACGGCCGGTATCCATCCTTATGTTGTGAACATCCCGCCAGTTCGAACGACGCGGTTTTTCTTATCGTTTATTATGTGTACTGCAAAGGATTGGAATAACTTGCCTGCGTCGGTGTTCTCGCCTATGTGTGATATAGAAGTCAAGAGAAGAGGGAATAAGCATTTACTAAGTGAATGCGTCCAACACCTTAGACTTCATCGCCACTTTCCATCAGGTGAAATCGATGTCAAGCATTAACTTGTTCTAAGTAAAAAAAAAGTTCAAGCAGTCCAAGACAATACAGCCTGTATTTTCTGAAATTTTGACTTATTAAATATAACAGATTGAAATATAAAATTGATTGAAAAATATGCGCCAACTTAATATCTTTTCATTTTAAAACAGACACATAACTAAGAGTTTTTATAGGTATTAAAAATCGCTATAGAGTGCAAAGCACCGATGAGATACTATATAACTAATATACATATTTAGAAGTAATTAATAATAAAAATTATGTAATTTTTAAACAAGAATGTATTGTTTTTTCTGTTACATTCAAACTGGTTTTATTTTGTTACATAACTTTTAGCACGTTTCGAGAGTGCACTCCGAATCACCTATGTGAATCATTAATTTGAGTATTCTAGAATAATCTGAGTTCCTTTTACATAGTACGTGAAAAATTAAAGAAATAATGAAATACACTCGATATTCATTGGATATTCTAGAAGAAGAAAGGATTTATTAATTATTTCACGTAAAAAGATTACGCATTGTTTAAACAAATAGAAGTACAATTCCGAATTACAATTCAATTTTATACAAGTATATCCATAATTTTCGCCAATACTAATAATAGATACTGTCTCACAATACTATTTGTCTATAATACCAAAAAAATCCCATAAAATTTATTATGGTATTAGTGATAGGACAGATATCCTTATATCCGAAGATATCCTAATGGACAATAATGACAAATGGCGGCTAATACTTTGGATGTGAAATTGTAATACTGTTAAAACGAACTCATATTAAATACAAAAACGGGGATACCGATATGCTCACGGAATTACAAGGGATAAGCATATTACATGGGGTTTTTCAAGAAGCGAGATATCTTCCTTCTTAACCCCTAACGGGTTTTGGTTGGGTAACTGGGTTGGATCCCTGGTTTCGTAATTACCATGAGTGGGCGGGGTTCACTTCACTGTTCATTTACCTGTTTGAACATATAAAAACTTACTTAATTTTGTGATTGATACAGTTAAACAGGAAAGATCACAATTCTAATAGATTGTAATAATATAACTTCGAAAAAATCCGACGGAGAAGAATAAATTACATTATAATAAATATGTATAGTACGGCGTGGTGACGTGCCCAAACCGGTATACGAAGACAAGTATGACTTCTTATAAATGAGTGTGTCCCGCGAGTTGGCCAGCTCAGTTAGCATTGGCTTTCGTAGTATTCGGCCGCAAAATTATATTCTATTCTGTTCTAAATTCTTGCTGTGTTGTTTTTCAATTTTTACAAAAATCGATTGGTGTCAATGACAAGATCGAAGAGAAAATTCGCGATCACCGACAAATTTCTTCCAAGGTTAGTTTCAATCTTTCATTAATTAATAAGCTTTTATTAGGTCAATCACATTGAGCACATGATAAGGTACTGCTCAGAAGGCGTTTAAATCATCTTTAACTCATTTTAAGTTCTTTTAAATATTTTGTAATTTTGGCGACGTGTAGGTATGTAATAAAAAGGAACCTGTATTTACCCACTCCCTGCATGTGCATTGGTTGCCAAACTAGTACTAGATAACCAATGAGTCGATCTGATGATGGAATTCGAAGCCGGGAAGGACTACTGAAAAGCCATCTAGTTAGGGTTCCTACGTTGGGCTTGACGCCGTAGTTTCATTTCTTTCTTTTTACATGATATGGCATTCTTAGTATATTTGGATCTCATTATTAACCCGTTCTTTCAATGATTTTCTGTTTCTTTTTTTTCTCTATCTTTTGCTCATCAGGTACCGTGCCCATCTACCGGTTCAAATCATCAAAAAGTTACCATTATCATAGATACTCAGTATTGATAAGATATGCAATATTTGCATTTCTTCTTCTTTATGGTTCAAAATATGAATTTCGTACCCATTTTATTTCGTGCCCATTTTATTTCGTACCCATTTTATTTCGTGCCCATTTTACTTCTTAATCTTTCTGACCTCTACCGTACCGAAAGCTTTTTATCTGAACAATAAAAACATGACTGACGGTGTTTTCGTATCTGTAAAAAATCTCATTGACCGTCATTTAAATTCCACACGTTATTCAGTCTGCTTCAGCGCCCGCTGAAATATTCAATATGTTAATTAATATATTAGTTAAATTTTCTTAAACAGAACTAACCCACACTTATCATAAGGTTTAATTTAACTGAGAAAGGTAATTGGATTATATTTAGATAGTATGAAACTGGACAGTTTCGTAATTACACCTACTTTATTATTGAAACCCATAACTGTCCCACTAGTGGGATCAGGTCTCCACTTACAATGTGAGGGGTACAGACCATAGTTCACTACGTTGGCCAAGTGCGGATTAGTTGACACTCTGCTCAATAAATATTAAGTAGTTACATAAAAAAATAAGGCTTTCACTAAAATATTAAAATGTACGTCATGTAACATTGAAAGCTCTGAAGCCTGACTAAATTTCTATCCCTGGGCTGTCTCAGTCTAACATAAAATTTTATAAGTTTATAGGTATAATTTATGTTATCAATGCCGACCGTAAAATGGAATGACTTTTAAAATATATACGATCATAATCACCGTTTAATATTAATGTTACCTTTTACATACCCAAAAATAAAGGTATCTGAAATCTGAACTTCTTTTTTTATTAAACTCATCGTGCACCCTGTAGAAGTATCCGTGATTTATTATTTATAACACTTTAGATATTAAATCAAAGTTTAAGAAGCCACTTGTGGCACAGGAAATGACTGTTGTTTTAAACTGCTCTACTGTAGTTTTATGGTAAAAGTAGCAGTTGTATTGCCAACTGAAGAACTAGCGAGCGGCCATTTGCGAAAAGAGAAAATAAGCTACAAATCCTAACTTAACCAACATTCAAGTTTAAACGACATCACCATTTTCTTTGAGGCTTTTACACCAGTATTCATATACTATACTTGGTGAAACCTTGACTCAACGATAAGAAAAATCTCTCTCTTTGCTTGTGTAGTTTTATGTCTAGTCATCCAATTCTTAAACTCAAGAATTATTCTACTAATGTTATAAATGTCATAATTTGTGAGAATGGATTTGTTACTCCTTCGCACAAAAACTACTAAATCGATCTTGATGAAATTGGCACAGATGTAGATTGTAGTGTAGAATAACACATAGACTACTTTTTAATAACACACAACGAGGGTGAAGCCCGCTAGGATCCAAGTTTACTAATATACATACATATGTGTTGAGTGGATAGTATTGAGTTCTTTTCAGCCGTGTAATTGCGTCAATTTTGTGTGGCATACTTCACCATACACATCTTTGAAAAATACCAAAGACAAAGAAGCTACTATATATTCAATATATTCTCACTTCCTATTGGTGTTCTGAAGCTCGGCAGGTGCTTTAGGTTTTCGTTGTTTTTGAAGTATTATTTTTGAATTTGAACGACACTGAGGATTCGAGAACACTGTGTAATAGGCAAGTATTGGTTATGAATACGGTTATTATGGTATGGTTGTCTGTAACTTCAAACTTTTTAAATTGCCTATGTATAATTAATACTGGGAAGATTTTCTGTAGGTTTAGGCAAACGAAAAAGATGTAAAAGTCATTGGTATTTGTTCTATTTGCTAAAGAAAACCTGTAGTGGTTTCTTTCAGATGACTTCCGAGGACGTTACATTTTTTTTTTAAGTAAAAATAGTAAAGACGTAACTATTTAAAGTAACTCATAAGAGTTTAGATCTTATACGGAAATCAATAAAGTGTAATTTATATGGGTTATTCTAAGGAGTTATGCCTTTATTATTTTCGTCTTCAATATTATTATTGGTATTATTTATAGTATAAGTTCATCTGGTTAGCTACCACCATCTTACATGAGTCGAATAGAAGAAGAACGGGAAAGAGAATGGCTAAGCGTTGGGGAGAAAAGAGGAGATAAAAGTAAAAAAAAACAGTTGACTACTTTAATTCTGGTATAATTTACTCTTAATTTTTATTTTAAAGTTTTGTAGATGGAAATTTTGCTCCAATGGCTGCTTCAGCTTAAAGTGACGTCTGATTCATTGGTCCCATAGAACCGGTCAGATGTTTACGAGACAACGGTTACGTATGTAAAACAGTTTTCTAGACGAATCAGGTTTTGCACGCAACCGGCGCGTGCATAGGAACTTCACTTGTCGCACTCACGGCTGGCGAACGAAAAAGATGAACGATTATATCGCATACAATTATCTCCTTATTAATGAATGAATTCCTTCCATTAATGGGACAATGTGTACGACAGAAAGAGCCAACAAACATATGTTTTTAAACTAATATCATAGCGGATACTATGAATTTTAAATGCAAACGGGTACTCACGATCTCACTTGAATTTCACACATTTATAACAACCAACAATAAGAATGCGTGAAATTCATGTAATATCGTCAGTACGGTAATATCGGTTGCGTTTAAAATTCATAGTACACGCTATGATATTAGTTTAAAAACATGTTTGTTGGGTTCTTAGATTTTATTACTGAGTTACTTACTAGTGATGTACTTTCAAGGGCGTCATGTGTTAATAAAATGTAGTCAATGTGTTATCCCAGACTATAATTGATATCTGTGCCAAGTTTCATCTTAATTCATTTAACATATAAACGTACACGTCATCCCAGGGGAAACTATTATTGGGATAAAATCTAACCTACGTTAATTTCCTAGATGTGGTCTATCCGTGTGCTGAGTTTAATTTTGATCCGTTCAACCGTTACCACGTGAAGACAGACAAACATCCAAATATTCTAATTGCAAATATATGACTATATATTCGAGTTTATAAATTTTATCACATTACAATACTGAAACGTCAAATTAATCTGAAATAACATAGTGAAAATAACTTTATTCATCAGCCAGAATCATTATTATTATTATTCGTTTACATATTTGCATTGCCCTTGGATATTATAGTATATTCTGAGTAATGAAATAAAACACGTTCTGCATTAGTTTTGCGAGGAAAAAGAGGGATGAATTGGCGTCGTATTCTACTGCTTCCTACCTTCAAATACATTTTTATCTTATGCTGGCTAATTGGCCCAGGAATGAGCATGGTTTCTCCTCATAACTGCAGAACATATTCCCTCACGCTGTTTCAATACGGATTGGTGTAGGGAATAATGGCCAATACAAGTGTATTTAACCTGCTCGAAGGCGTTTGTGGCCTTAAAATTGTTACTTAACGATAGGCGTCTTATGTGCTCTTTAAAGCACGGCAGAGCTTTTTTTATCACTTGCGGTCACACATGCTCCTTGCCACTGCACACTGTTTTAACTTCGTTTAATCGCTTGTGATGGATTTAGTCGCTGGGCTATTATAGCTTCTCTTAACTTACGGTCTAGCCAATCAAACCAGCCGTCGGTTTACTTCGGAAAGCTATCGACACAAATTTATATTAAAACTTCACAATAACAGCTAACTTATTAAAAAAGCTGGCATAGAACAGCATCCTGTAATGATATCCCAAGTACCTTTTATATAGGATGCCCCATGAGTAATGTACCAGCAAGGTATGTAGACAGTAGCTGGTGAGATCAATTATATTCACCTCCTTGTCCATTCAGCATATTTTTTGTAGTTTCGACTTCTGATTTGTTTTGTCCTAAAAGCTACCAAATAAAGACGTTTATTTTCAATTTGTGTAACGTATATTATTCCTAAGAATTTTATTTCAACGTAAATAAAGAAATATAGAAAGATAGAATATAGAAATACTGTAGGTAATATTCAAATGATGTGATGGCATACTGGCCCAGTATTGCATCATGCAGTCCATCCAGTTCTGCAAGGTAGGGCACATTTAATTTACTTTTGTATGTTAATTTATGCTATTTTACACTATTCTCATGGCTAATTTATGCCATCGTTATTATAACATACAATGGAGTCATTTAATGGTGTAAACAAATATATTTACCTCCTAACTTAAAAGCTAAAGCTTTATAAGTAATTCAATATTAATGAAGTTATATTTTATTTCAACTTTTTTTTACGGAAAAACAAAGTGAATTTTTTTAAGGGTGATTTATGTGAAAAGATTATATGGATAAATATTCACAGTTTCATATTCTGAAATTATCATATTTCAGCTTGTAAAATACAAAATAATTGATACAAGCATTATAATTCGAAAAACTAAAAACAAGTATTTATTTTTTTAATTTCATTCAATTCTTCTAAGTTCATACGTTTAACCATCTACGTCTTCCTCGTTCCTAACTATTAGGTGGGATTGTAATCAAGCATTGACATATAATATGTAAAAAAACCTGACATATAATCAGGGTGCCTCCTCAGGACGAATAAACCCAATTCGATAGGATTTCGTTGTTTTAAAGTTCATATTGTCATCATAATCGTTATATTGCATTGTCATCCAATTTACATATGCAACATTTCGGCATAAGTTTTTGCATATTGCGTATTGGGTCGTTCAACTTTCAACATTTCATTACAGACAGACGCCGGGACCATTGCTATTTTGAGCTTTAAAAATTCAGTAAACGAGGTTCAATCGGTTTCAAAATGAGGAACAATATTATAATAAAAAAACTATGTATACAAATATCAATGTTTGTTTGTTAGTAAGTTTGTTTTGTTGTCCTTTATAGACATCTTTTATACACTAAATTGGTAGGAGATAGAACACCAATTTCTTTAAAAACTTTGTTCATAACTTTCTGGAAAAGGTTTTAGTACCAAAACTATGGCGATTGGACACATGGCTGATGAATTGATGCGTTTTGTTAAAAATATGCATGCATTATCGAACTTAAAATTATGAAAAACTTTAAAAAATATTTTTGTAATAACCATAGAACATTCTAGAAGAAGAATCCTTCCGGGTTATGAAGTCCTTGTTTAAAACAGTAGGCTAAAAATTAACGTCATTCAACGTATAATTTTAACAAGGCAGTATTTTAAAAGGTCAAATTTTAAATATGTGTAAACATAGAACCAGCTAGTAATGAGCTAGTTTAAATATAGAAACGGCGTAGATTATAAACTTGTGTACATTTATTGGAAAAAATACAGATATTGTAATTGGAAATTCTTATAAATTATTATATTAATCCCCATATTAATGGGGATAACGAATATTCTATGACGCTGCTTCAGTATGGACCTAATAATCCAAATTTTGCCAGAAGAAGAAGGTCTGACATGTAGTTAAACTTCTATCTAGAATCTTCTTCTATGCACGATAAGGAATGTAGGTTATAAACCACTCTGCAGCCGTTGCTTAAATCAGCCGATTCCACGATTGGCGAATTCCATAAATACTTCCCATGTTCTGGAATTAAGATTACGATCTCTGGAACTTAAATCGAAACTGGCCTAAGATCTGATTTATCAACAATTTTTTTGCTGGTCAATTTTATCAGTTGCCCCCATTTTTTTATTTTGGTGCTATTTGTGATGTTTATGGCGACCGCAACAAAGGGACTTCTAAGACGGTGACATGTGTTGCGTTAAGAAAATAACCACTTAACTCTGCATAATTTTAATTGATAAATAAGAAAATAAAACGTTGTTTTGCGTAGTTTTTACCAATTTTACTGATATTCCTTATTTTAAATTCCAGGCTCGCTAAGAACCTTTGCACCAGAAAGGGCAGTCGTAGAGCCAACACCGGCAACCGGTTGGAACACGCTGTTCTGACCCACATACAGCACGTGCCATAGACATCTAGACAACTCCGTCTTCTCATCATCATCCATCATCACCCGGCTTCCGACTAGACCCACACCAGGTCCTACACAATGGCCCGCGGAGACGAATGCAAGACCGCTTCCAAGGCAAACCATGCCTGCAAGAATCTTGATGTTGCTGGACCTATGAAGTAAGTTTAAGAGTCAAATTATTTAAACCATTAAGGGGTCGTTGTTGCGTAACGCATTTAGGGGGAGTGGGGGTGCTCATGAAATGTTACAGGTCATCCTCCTCCGAGGTGGGAGGTTCGAATGAAGTGTTATGTAACATTGTGTTTTTCTTTTTTTGTGAATTTCCATAGTTAAAGTCAGAATTTATCCAGTACAATATAAAATATGACTACATGACTATTTTATAATACTATATTTAGTATAATGGTTTCCTGAATGAATCACAATTCCAAGGTTATAAACCAAGGTAGGCAATCAAATAACCGAGCTTGCATATCATTTATAATTTATATCTAGAAGGTAGTTCTTAAGTAAAGAATGTAGACCATATTTAACGTTTTTAAATAAATAATTTAGACTGCTTTTTCGATCTCACTTGAATGCATTAATGCATTATGTCGAAATATATTTCAAGTGAACCAGAGATAGAAACCACATTTCTCAAAATTATATTATACTATAATATTAAAATTGACTCTCTTCTTTTCAGAAAACCAGTGGCATCACCAACTTCTTTTATGTCATCGAAAAAGCCCGAGCAGAAGAACCAAGGAAATTTTGGCCCGATTTTCAAGGACAGAAAAAATTTCACCGAAATGCACTTCTGTTGAGCAGAACTTCAAACGTACTAAAAGCCGGAACATCACCTCACTTTTCACCATCATCAACGCCATCCAAATCATGTAGAGTAACAGTTCTACCAAAAATGTATTAATTCGGCTTTAATAAAGATATCGTTTTATATAAATTCTTTTTGTGATCATTATTTTCTATCATGGTGTCAGCCTTCACTACTCTGTACTACTAACTTCATGTAATTCATCTTTAACAAATTAAATATCATATTCATTTGCATTAGATTTTTTGTTATATATCACATTTTAAAGATAAATGTTTACTTTAATGGGATTTTATTAGTAAAGAATTTCCACAATGGTTTCGTATTTCTTGTAGCCATGAAAACATATTTTACATTTGGCAGTCTGGGGAGCAGATGAGCTCCAACTCGAACTGATTATGTTTGGAATTAATATTCGGGTGATGTAGAAAACTTCAATAGCGTGATTCTCGTTTCTGTAATATCACCTATTTTGCCAAATAGATAGTTTTAGTGTATGCAAAAGCAGGTACTCACGTATTGTTGTCATATAATTAAATGAAAGAATTAATTAATTTCAACCTTTTATTTAACTTGCTGTGTACATTAGTTAATTTGTTTGTTACGGATCAAACCTGGCAAGCTTAATTAGACCTAATTCCTCTTACACTACTGAAATTTGGCATAAACCTTTTGTACTGACGACAATACATTTTTATGAAAAGCATCTTCTAATACTACGTTCAGGATTGGCTCCAGACAAGGGAACTCCTCAACCGTTAACAATATAGTTATGAAATTTTTGATGTTTCTTCTTATTAGTGATCTATAATTAAAGCTTGAGTTTTTTAATATTTTAATAAACCTTTTTTTCATTTCTTATTGAAACTATTTCATATTACAGCAATCTTTAAAGAATTTAATTACGAGAAAAACAACACCCATAATCTGAAAATAGATATTTTTCATCAGTCACGTGAATTGCCATGACTATGCATGAATATACCCCGACTCAGCATCAAATCTGAGACTTTAAGCTTTCTAGGCCCTAGAAACTAGTCTACGGGGCCTTCACAGCACAAATAGCCTAATCCAGAACAAAGATTGAATGCGTACCGATTTAATGGGAATTGGCCTGTTATGTTAATGACAGTGGAACCATGATATTTCGAACCTGGTCTAATCCGGAGCACCTTGTAATCCAACAAAACATTACTTGTACTTAAGAATTTCCGAAAAAAAATCACAATTACACAGGTTGTAAGTAGGCGCTATTAATAAGTGCTCGACATATTTAATTTGTAATTTAAAGGTGTGTTTAAAAAAAAATTGGGACTATATAGGGTCTTGGGGCGTACTATAATCCGACAAATCCGATTATACATACATCGTCCTGCAAAACATTTGCCGGTCTTAGGGTATATTATAATCCGACAAATTCAATAATACATCGCCATGCAAAACAATTACTATAATTGGATTGTACATTAACTTTACACTTGCAACCGTTGCAAGCACAATTAGCCGAATACTGTAATAAAATAGGCCACAATTTTACAATGAGCAGTTATGAAGCAATCTGAATGCATTATTTTCTTTTGTATAAGTACAGGTGCAACAACAGGGCTTTTGTTTTTTGGATTCCTCGGTGACCCAGAAAGTAGAAATATAAAATTTTTAGCAGAGGCCAGGAATACCGACTATATTATTTCACTAGATAAATTTATCAAATTGTCTCAAACATTTATTTTCTCTCGCTATTTATATATGTGTCTATTCTCATTTATTATATTTTCTATTATGTACACATACTGGCTTCTACCCACTGTTAAGGATTTGTCTCTCCACACACTCTGAAGACGTAGAGCATACGATTGTGGATTGATGGAAAAAAGTTAAAGTAACTTTAAAAATAACCAATTTAACATTTAAAATAATCGATAAACTTTAAAAAAATATTTAACTACATTTAAATTACTATGTAGTAAATAAACCATAAAATCCCCGCACTAAGATTAAATGTCGCATAGACAATCTAATAAAACACATGAAACCGAGCGCACATAAACAAGCAAGTGTCTTACAATAGTCTTATTTGATGTGTGACATCTGACCTCAGCATATAAGCATTAACCTTTAAACCCGAAAAAAAACCCGTTATTACTTCAGTAATTATTTTTAGTAAAAATGAATTTTATTTTATTAACAGAGTGGAGGAAATTATTTATTGAAATAATTTTGATTAATTTGCGGAACAGCTGACACATATAATTACGAACTAATACACTTGTCATGGATGCTAGTGGATGATGGTGCGAATACAGATGGTGTTCGCTGGAGATCAAATCTAGAACCCTTGGATCCACAGTGGAATCTACGACCCTTCGGTGTAAGTTTCCTTCTGTCGTCATACTGGCCATAAAAAAAATAAAAGAGTTCTGAGGTTTTACAAAGTGGACAATATTTCTGTTATATTTCTGTTTTCTGCCTTTTAATAACGTTTATTGTTCTATGAATATTAAGCCCCTTGCTAGCTTTCCAACACGGTATTTCGAATTAAGCCACAATATTTTTAATTGTTCTTGAATGGAACAATGTTTATCTATAAGGTACTTGCACAAGTAACAGACAGAATGAAAAATAAGTTTTAACAGTTTTGTTTTTACAGTTATCATTGCAATGGGTTGTCCAACTGTTCCACTAATGGGTTCGGGTGTGACAATGTGAGGGATGCAGGCCATAGTCCACCATGCTGGCCAAGGGTGCATCGGTGATCTTCACACGTCTTTGAGAACTATGGAGAACTCTCGAGAGTGCAGGTTTTTTTGCAGGTCTCTCTCACGATGTCTTCCTTCACGTAGCAAATAATAATTAACTTTTGATACGCGTATAACTTTTAAAATTAGAGGTGCGAGCCGCA
>DWJZ01004945.1:0-14717 GCA_018249125.1 Asbolis capucinus
ATAGATCGATGCCAAGTATTAACTTATTCTATCGCAAGGAAAAAAACATTAGACAGGTTAGGATTGCCATCTAGTGAGCTCTCGTTTACGAAGGAGTTCGTTGGTTCCACATAGATAAAACTAGATGGTGTTGGTAAACAAGAACTATGTATGCTTTAAAATATTCTCTATGTACTTGAACCGATATCTACAAATAGAATAAACTCAATCCATTTCAAACACATTCTTAGTCGTATGTCATATAAATTGTAATTATCTTTCGCAGGTTGTGGCAGGTGATTCTTGCGCGAGATGCAGATCTAGGTTACCATCGGAAGAAGCTTTTCTGAACCACATGGCGCGTCACCACCCGACTCTTCCCGCGCCGTGCGTCGTTTGTCGACAAACTCTTGCGTCAGAGGCCGAAGCGCGTCTTCACGCTCGCTTCCATCTCCGACCGACCGAGGACGAACAACGATGTGCGATATGTCTCAGGACCCTGTCAGAGAGCGAGGCAGGAGAAGGCGCCAGGGCTTGCTCCTCCTGCTACGCCCGTCACGCTGCCCCGAGACCTCCACCCTCAAGCGAACACGACTGTAGGCTTTGCCGACGAGCTCTCGGTTCACCGACCAGTCTCCAAGCTCATCTTATCGAGCACACTTTCGCTGGTATAGGAGCATTTACTTGTTACTTGTGCCAAGCCGTGTTCACGAGCGCTGCCGGCCTGCAACGACATCTACCAGAACATGCCACGGCTCCCAGGCCGTACGACTGTGGCAGATGTGGCGTTAAATTCTTTTTCCGCGCTGAGCTGGACAATCATGCATTTGTGCACCTGGAAGAGGCAGAGTTGGCGCAGCGCGCTTTCTACGAAGCCTACGCCAGGGGAGCCGCCTCGGCCTGGGCCGCATTAGCTCCACCCGAGGCTGCCCAAAGCCTGGTGTCCACGCCAACCCCAGCACTGGGCGATATTCCAGTTAAACGAGAGCCCGAAATTAAAGAAGAACGCAATACCGATGAGTACATCGAAGTGTCTTCACCTCCACCCCCTCCGCCGCCGGCAGCGGCCTCTCCTCCCCCCGTGGTGAAGCAGGAGAAGCCTGAAGCGGAGTAAGAACTGAAGCCCTGAACGATATCGTCCGTGACGCGGTATTCTCCCGCTGCAATATTAGATTACGTCCCAGTTAACTACGCTGTAGCTAGTTAGTTTTAAAATTATTTTTCTTGTTGACTTGTGCGTTTAGAACGCTGTTCTATGTATAGATACAGGTCCTGCTATGGTTTATGTTGTTAGGAACCGTATGTTTATATACAGCTATTTGTATAGATTGTTAATTAAATTATTATTTTAGGCTTCATCGTAATGATAGTTTAAGTTATTTTTATGTTTGTCTTTATTGGTTATTTATAAAATATACATGGTGATATAAAATATACTTGTAGAAAAAGGTATTAAATAATTAAGTAAATATCAGGTTTTTATTATTTTCTCTATAACTTATTTTAGGAGATAAGAGATGACGATTCATCTCCAATTTGCGCTCGGCAATAAAAGAAGCCTAGGAACAAAAGGTCGTTTTCTCAAAATGATTGCCTAAACTAGTATGGCCTATACTAAAATTAGAGCTACGCTGAAGTAAGGAATATACTAAAATGGAAAACGTATTATAAAGTCAAATTACGGTTTTATTTGAACAGACAACTTACAATGACTTTTTATTTAAAGACATATCAATTCCATTACCAGGTACATTTAGAACAACGATCTTAAGATACTTCTTCGTTATGCGGCAACAACCTGCTGCTGTATCCAGGGCAGCAAAGCAGCAACGTTGACGTAGGCAGCAGGAACGTTGGCGTTAGCACAGCCCAGCCCCCAGGCCACGAGCCCCACTATCACCCACTGCCCGTTCACCTGGCACACTAGGCCTGAACCTCCATCGCCCTGAATTTACATTATATACAAGTTTAACTTGATACTTAAGGACAAACTGTGGCTAGGCGTATAGTATAGTATAAATATCAGTAGACCTTACAGGTGCGCCCGCCGAGTGACTGCTGGCAGAACTGGCATATAGTGACGATCAACTATCAGAACAATATCACAACTACAAAAAAAAACTGTGACTAGGCAAGGCAATGTTCTATTGTTTCTTCATAAGTTCCAGTTGCCAGTTATTCGGTATTCTATAAGGTGCGTTTTGGAGAGAGTACGCAGGAATTACATGACCTAATTCCCCCCACTCTTTTCTTCCATCGAACGATACGACGCACCCTGGGTATCCATCCTTACACCGTGGATATCCCTCCAGTACGGACGACACGTTTCGCCTCGTCCTTCGTATGGCTTACCGAGAAGGATTAGAATAAATTGCAAGCGTCTGTGTTTCCGCTGAAGTATAATGTAGGCGTCTTCGCGACAACAATGAAAGGCTTCTTCTAAGTTAATGCGCTTTAGCATCTAAGACTACATCGCCACTTACCATCAGGACTTAGACTGTTCTAAAAAAATGTTCTATTCTGAAGCACCTGTATCTGTACTTACCGTACAGGCGTCCTTATCAGCTTCCCCACCGGCACATATAAAAGAAGTTGTGTCTAGTACGAATGTTGATCCCAGCCGTGCTGTTTGCATTTGAGTTTGACAGGTAGCTGGCGCCACGATCGGAACGTCTACTTTCTTTAGGATCTGTTGGTATTGACCTTGAAGTCCAAACATGTCTTTCCCCCATCCTGATACCCAGCATCTAGAATACACAAAATTACACAATTTGAATACACAAAGTCACTGATCGTGCGTATAATAAAGGTTTAATAAGGATATTCAAAAACACAAGCTTTAATTATAGGTCCATAATACAAAGAAACACAAAATTTCATAATTGTATTGTTAAACGTTGAGGATTTCCGTTGTCTGGAGCCATTCCTGAACGTAGTATCAGGTGATGCTTGTCATAAAAATGCATTGTCATCAGGATGAAAACTTTATGCAAAATTTCAGCTCCGTAGTGTAAGAGGAAGTGGGCCTAAGCTTGCAAGATTTGACCCGTAACAAACAAACATACTAACATACTAATATACCTACAAACATACAGTGCAAGTGAAATAAAATCTTGTAAAAATCCGTGTCATGAAAGATGATACGTATCGCGAATATCTGGAATAAGTTGCCTACATTGGTGCGATTGTAAAAGCGTTTGTTATAAGATACTAGTAAAATTCAGTGATAGCCTAGTGGTGTAAACATCGGTCTCTCGAACGAGAGGTTCTGAGTTCAAATCCTGTGGCGCGTATCTCTAATTTTCAAATATATTATTAATATCAGAAGTTAATTATCACTTGTTACATTGAATGAAAACCTGCACTCCTGAAAGTTCTCTATATATCTCAAAGGTATGTGAAGTCCACCAATCCGTACTTGGCCAGTGTGGTGGACTATGGCCTGTACTCCTCACAGTCTGAGAGGAAACCTAAACCCAGTAGTGGGACAATTACGAGTTGCCATTAAAATAAGTACATGCTGGTTCATCGCTTTTTCTGAACTATGTTCTAATTTTCAATAGGTTTAATTGAAGAAAGGTTCGTTTTCAATCAAAAACAAATTTCATTGAATTAACATTAAGGAGGATTAAGGATATATTAAGGATTAAAGACCGCTTATAGCCTAGTTGGTAGTGAATTACCTACAAAGCAAGTCAGAGGTTTGATTTTTTAACTTCGATATTTGGTGTTGGATCAACTGTCCCTTTTATTTCGTGTTGAGTTCACATTACCCGGGGGAGAAACGTTTTTTTTTTAATAGTCTATATTGCATGACAACAATCTCATCTGATAGTGGCGCTGTAGTCTTTACATGGTGAATTGCATTAACTTAGATGAAGCCTATTCGATCTAGTCTTGAAGAATTAAATTAATTGTTTGATCATTTAATTTAAAAGCGAAAGTGCTGCAATAACGACTGTACCTTACCTCTGTCCTGTGTAATTGGTCGCGGCCGATGGCGGTAAGCAGGCCTGGTTGATAGTAGTAGCAGCCCCCGTCATAGGAGTGAGTGGTACTGAGGAAGACAGCCGCAGCACTGTTATATCATACTGCAGAGTGTTTGAGTTGTATGACGGATGGGTAAACACTCTCTGTATAGTATATTCCTGAAATGGAACAGGTTCGTATGTTCCTGCTGCGTCCCATTCTCCTAGACGAACCTTTAGGTTTGGCGCTGCCCCTGAAACACTTTTAGTCAAATCCAAATCATTTATTTGTCGTAGGAATCAATAGCTTGCGTAACGAAATTTAAGAAATTTAACAAAGTTAAATCGATGTATGACATTATAGATAATAAAAAAATATATATTTCTACGAAAACGTTTAATGACTTTATAAGCAATATCCTTAGCTTTATAATTACACATAAAACTTGTGCACATTTAAATCAAACCTTATAATACAACAAATATACAAAAAATCATAACTGTATTATTAAGAGTTTCCTTCTCAGGAGCCGATCCTCAACATAGTATCATGTCATGCTCATCACAAAAATGTATTGTCATCGAGACTGAAGGTATATGCAAAATTTCAGCTCTATAGTGTAAGAAGAAGTGAGTCTAATTAACCTTGCATGATTTGATCCCTAAGAAACAAATATACTAACTTACTAATACACAAACATACACTGCAAGTTAAATAAAAGCTTGTAAAAAAGATTTGTATTTTTTTTAAGGAATAAAGTCAGAAAGTACCAAACTAATTATAGATAGATTTCCAAAATTCTTAAACTATTAAGATACTACATTCTCGCTGAGTTACCTAAGCTATACTTACAAAACGGGAAAGGGCACCGAAGGGAGGGAGAGGCATATCAATGAAAGAAGTAGCCCGAATCCAACGCGTGGTCAGTTCCCTACTAAAAAATACCGACTAGTTTGGAGTCGAGATGAGCTTAGTTATTGGCATCACTAATAAATTACGTTATAGATATATATATATGGATAATAATGGTTGCTTATCAATATATTTGAATGAGGAAAATACACTCACATGTAAGAAATAACCCGATGAGTAACAGTGAGCACGTGCAACTGATTTATTAGAACACCTCCGGCAACGTAGTTGTTTTGTTTCGTCAGTATAAGAGCCTGAAATATAAAAGTAAAGATAACAAGATTTATTAAATTATTTAAAAACACAATCTTTAATAATAGACCTTAATACAAATAAATATACAAAAAATCATAAACGTATAGGCAACCGTTGAGGAGTTCCCTTGTCTGGAGCCAATCCTGCAAGTAGTATTAGATCATGCTTAATATAACAATGCATTGTCATCAGGACTGAAAGTTTATGCAAAATTTCAGCTCCGTAGTGTAAAAGGAAGTGGGTGTAATTAAGCTTGCAAGATTTGACCCGTGACAAACTAATATACAAACATACACTGCAAGTTATGTAAAAGTTTGTAAAATTATGTGGGGTAGCTTTAAACTAGTTGCATACTCGTATGCCCTCTTTTATCTTTATTTCTTCAACTAATTAAACTGTGTAATTTGAGTAGTCCAAATATATCAATATTTTTATACTACATGATCCAAAAGCACATTATTTTACTTTTGACTTACTTGCTGTTAGAACTATACAGACAAATTTTCTTTCTTTAAGTTAAGTGTTTCAAATAATAATGTTTTATTAACCTGCCAAGGATATTCCCCGAAACTTGCTTGACCTGCTGCAGGTGCAACTGATGTCGCTGGCACTGTTTGTAACGTTCCACAAGATATTATTGTAGTCCCACAGCAATACACTTGTCCAGATGGGCATTGTGCGGACTGAAAAAGTACAAGTAATTTTCTTATCACAGCCAAAATATTCCACAAATTGTAAAAAACATAAAATAATTACCGGTATTACAATTCTGAAATCTATCATCCCAGCTCCTGAGTTCGAGCTAGTACCGTTGTTAACGCACGTTCCAGCTGCTACACATCTACAGCTTTGCCTTTTTCGAATATGATGCTCATTTTCCATAAATTCGGTGTCTTTTATAATATCTAGCAAAGTTATTTTTCTTCCAAATCGTTTGCGTTCAACACTTCTTCGTTCTCTGGGAAACCTCACAGCCGTATCGTACGAGGGCAATTGGGCGCTATAACCAGTAATAGGCGGCGCTTGTAGTGCAGCCGACGCTGCTGGGGTCGTACCAAGTCTTGGATCTATCGCAAATGGTCCTGAAGCATTATCATCGGGGTTAGACAAACAAGGTACATCAGGGTTATTGCATATTAGAACCGGCAATCGTTCTTCACGACTATTGATAACAATAACAGTTGGTGGGGGTGTAATGTTAGTCGGTATCGGTGGTAGAGATGTTAGGTCGTTACCAGACGTTGGACGAATAGTAGTTGTTGTTGTTGTTGGAACAGCAGTCGTCATTGTTGTTGTTGTTGTTGGAGCCGCAGTCGTCGTCGGTGTTGTTGTTGGAGGAGGCATAGTCGGACGCGCTGTTGTTGTGGTAGTTGTAGTAGTGGTAGCCGCTGTTGTCGTCGTTGTTGCTGCGGTAGTCGTCGTTGTTGCTGCGGTAGTCGTAGTAGGAGCTGTTGTGGGCTGCAGTATAGGTGTGGGGACACCTTGCACTATAACTACAGTAGTTGGTGCAGGGCTAGAAGGCAGAAGCCCAAAACACGCGGTCAAAAGCCAAAGACACATTGAAATTTGATTCGATTCCCGTTCCACACAAGCGTTCAAAATTTAGTGGTGCCGGCGATCAAGTTGCACGATTTATAAATTCATTTGATAGCGAGAGAATATTAAATATGTCCTTACTATTCAAATTAGTGGTATTCCCCGACAATTACAGCATTCATGGTGTTGATCGTGGTTATGTAGCGACAAATTGAAGCAATCAGCGATATGTGGAATACTAATTTGATGAGAGAATGTCAGCTTCAGATCACGTTTTTTAGAATAAGGTCGAGTATTTGTTTTACTTAGTTACTATTTTAGTTAGTCGCGTTTGGATTGTGATGTTGTCGAAATTGATTTGAACACGAAAACTTGATGATTACCAAACACACTCAGCAGACCATGTCGGGGTCGTGATTCTAAAGCGACTGCCATATGAATCACATAATTACAATTATTGTCACATAATGACGTAATTCAAACTTTTTTTTGATAACTATTTACTCGGTTTTTAGAGCGAGGAATTGTGTGTTATGTATTGTTACATTTTTGGACATAAAAGAAAATATATAAATGGTCTGGTTGGTCCCCGTTAAGTCGATAAGCAAAAGGGCATGACCGTAACACATTCTTAAAACCATTGAGGCCATTATAACCCACTGTAATTTCGTTATGGAAAAACCTAGATGCAAGAAAAGATTAAATTCGAACCAGCAGATTAGAAATCATAACAAGTCTGAATTGGATCACTGACCTTCATAATCGTACCTACTTCTAACAGATCTATAAACTTCAAATTTAGAACACTACAATTCACATTCGTTATTCATTCACATTACGAATAATTAATCCCATTTTCTAGTCGTACTCTTTACGTTTCGCGTAGATTATTCGTAACAATCATTTAATTCGCTTTCTTATAATAAAATAATGATTAACGATAAGTCGGGTATAAGATATAATAC
Source organism: Asbolis capucinus (assembly GCA_018249125.1). Lineage (NCBI taxonomy): Eukaryota > Metazoa > Arthropoda > Insecta > Lepidoptera > Hesperiidae > Asbolis > Asbolis capucinus. Next base: position 7,617 of record DWJZ01004945.1, read on the forward strand.
CGACGAAAAATAGGAGGACGATCAAATAAAAAGAAATTAAATCCAGTAACACACTAATAGAGGTTGAAGAATAACACGGACCACTTTCATTAAGTGCGCTCCATGTTCCTATGAAATACAATTTTTTGTCTTTCACAGATCAAGTTAAAATTATCATAATAGTGCGTTATCACCGGAGATCAATATGTGCAAAGTTGTATGATAATCGGTTCAAGGAACGTTGAGACACTCTTCGTGATTGCTTTTAAAACGGCTTATCTCAAGTTTAACACAAATCTTTGTAAACCTCTCTTATTGCATAGAAAAATAACATATAACCGGATTTTATATTTAAATAACCAAGAACTATAATGTAATAAGGTTTAAATGTAATTATTGTAACCGAATAGGATTATTTTATTTTATGTAGGAAGGTTTCAACGCAAATACCTAATAGCTGTATGTACGTTAAAGATATTAGGAAGAAACGTTTACAGGGATTTATATTAAGGAGTAGAACCCAAAACAATTGTCTGTTAATCTGTTTGTTTGTGCCTTTGTGCACACTAAAAATATGACAATTTAAGAATCTCGTCTACGATCCTTAGCTTCATCGAAACGAAGAGCGGCCCGCTACTCATGTTAAAAGATAACCTTTATAGACTATTTTCCTTTGAGTTTTTATTGTTGAAGAGAAATAATACTGTGCTATCAACGCTACTGCGTCGTTTGGCGCAAACCTGAACTATTTAGTCAGCGGCTCAACCACACAGTCATCGAGATAACCTTTTATAGATGGCGCCTGTTGTTGAGTCACTACGTGGAACGCTAGACGGCGGCACCGTCGCCCGGCGGCCCGCGCATGTACCCAGTATTTGCGTCAATACAAACAAGAACAGCCCGAGACTGACAGTTTATGTCAGCCAACTCCGCCACTACTGGACAATGTTCCGTTTGCGCATACTGCTGGATTCGCTCGCTCGAGGCCGCTTGTGATTGACGCATAGAAATCGTAACGCCGTGCGGGTGATAATGATCGATTTGTGTTATTTTAACGTCAGAGCCGCTTAAGATTAGCACTAGTATGAGTTCAGTGAGGACGTAGAGTGAAACTATGGAAGTCAGAACCTACTATATAATATTATTATAAGTGTTAACAAATCCTGTGAAAACTAGGACTGGTGTAATTCTAGACGTCCTGATAAAATGTGCAGATCGTTTGAATAATCAGTGCCATTTATACACCCCACCGGAGATGTAGCATTCCAAACAGAAACAATACTGTTGGCAAACATGAACGACCGCTTGTTTTAATTTTTGCGTTATATTTGCTATCATGCCTTCGTACAGCCAGGAATTAAATGTAGACTTAAGCCATAACGTTAACAACGTATATAAAAAAAATCAGAAGGATGAAGAAAAAAATGGAGACATTAAATATGTCTCCACCGAATTAGTACCGAATAATGCTCCAACGGGTCTCAATGCTGGCCAAAGATTAGCGTTTGCTCTGAGAGATTTCCTAGGGGCTACGAATAAGATGACAGAAGAGGGAGGTGGTCCATCGCCATCTTCCTTCAGTCAGCCGCTGCCTCTTCCGTTTATTGACGAAAGTCTCGACACTGAAGACCTAATGCCATCAGAAGACGAACAGCCGCAGAGTCGCGAGACAGAAGAGGTATTAAATAACGCAGCTTGTCGTTTGAGGCGATGGCGAGCGGCGTCGAGGAAGCTTCGTCGGCCGCGGATTATAGACAATTTGTGTACAGATGAAGAAGGTGGTGGGACGAGGTTTAACGGTGGGCATACTGACCTGGCGGATCGGTTGCGGAGCCTGGCCGCCTCGGGCAGCATGTCCGCGTCAGCCGGGGAGCTGCTGTCGCTAGCGCCGCCGCCCCAGGCCGCCACGGCGCCTCCCTCGCCCAGTTGTCTACTCACACCATCGTTAGCTGATCAGAGCGCTGCTGATTATTTCGTAAGTACGGCTTACTATGAGACCATTCTGATATTGATGTATTATAGATGTTAAAGACATGATGTCCGGTCTTGAATTCAAATCCAAATTGTAAAATTTAAAAACCGCGGTTTACTGAGTACATACCTACCTATGTCTATCCGTCATGGCCATATTTTGAAAGATATTCTCAAATAATTCACATTAACTTTCATACAAATTTGATAATATATTTACGTGGGAGTCTCTTCAAAATAGGCAAATAATTTTAAAACTTTCCCTTCGTTCCCTGCTTTTGCGCTAACTCGTGTGAAGTGAGGCGCACGACACGTGACACAGTGCTTTCACGTAATCTACTCAATTTAATCTGTTCCTTAGATTTTGTATAAGTCTAAAGTTGTATTAAATATCATGGTTAGTGAATAAATTGACCAGCTGGTGGACTAGGGCCTGTACACATTGTAAGCGGGGATCCGAGCCCAGCAGTGGGACAATTGTGGGTTGCAATGATGATGATGATGAAACAAATTGAAACTTACAACGGTTTTAGTTAAGGTAACCCACCGCGGTAAAACCAGTAGTTTGAACTTGGCTGACATACATTTTGATGTTTTTTTACCAAGGATTACGAAAAAAAAAAGTTAATGATTTTGAAAATTAACAACTGTCTTAATATTAAGAATCAAGCAATTTGATATCTTCCCTCACAGACCTGCTTGTACATTCTAACTACCTACATACCTCAATAAAAAATTATCTACAATTAAATTGGTAGGTAGGTACTTATATAATTTTTTTCTTCTCTCTATCTGAAACTACGAAGCCTACTGATAGTATTCGCGGAAGCTTTGAATGTGATTTTATATTAAACGTTTAAAACCGTTGAACAACAATCATACTGTGTAAAATTTTATTGCAATTGCAAGAAACAAGTTCTAGGGGATTTAGGAAACTAAATTTAAAACACGTGTAAAAATTATTTTACTAAAATAAACTTACAATAACAGACAAAAGTTGGAGATCTTTTTTCTATGCGCACTTCAATGACGTACATTATGTGACCTTAGAAGGGAGCCAATATTCGAAGGATTGAATAAAAAATTGTTTGCTGCATTATACTATTTTCAATAAGGCGTGTTAAGATTTTTTATGGAAACACTACCTCAAGACAGGCCCGTTGGTCTAGTGGTTAGCGAACCTGACTACTACACTGAAAGCCGTGGGTTCGATTTCCACCCAGGTCAAACTTTTCTGTGTTGAGCAGGAATGTTTGCTCTGTGTATCTGAGTATAAATGTCTATATAAGTATGTATTTAAAAATATATATGTATGTTTATCAGTTTCCGATCACCATAGTACAAGCTAATGCTTAGTTTGGGGTCAGATGACCGTGTGTGAGTTGTCCGAAGATATTTATTTAAGACGGTACTGAGGAATTCGACGACAAACACTGTGGCACGATATTTTTATATATTAGATCGGGGATCGACAACTAGCCCATGTGCAAGTGCATTGCAGTGCGGCCCATCCAGACCCCTATTTACCACACGTAACTAGGCGAGCGTTTCCTGTAATCCTCTCGAAGACATATGAAATGTGCCCCGCACTAATATCCTTATAACATTTGTGACTCTCATATAAAAAGGTTGCCGACCCATGTATTAGATAATTATCGACGTAAATTTGACATAAAAGGCTAATTGTTATGAACTATGTATGTACCTGCACGATACCTATGACGAATTGTACGCTAATGTATACCTAAATATACGGAAGTGGTCAAAATTTTACGCACGGTGTAATGTTTGACGTCAATAATAAAATTGAATAATAACTTTCACACCAATAATTAACGGTGAATGCGTTAACTCTTGGGTTTGTGGTTAAAAATATACATGAAAGTATGTTTGTTCTTCTTTCACGCAAGAGCTACTGAACAGATTTAAATGAAATTTGATACAGGGATAGATTAAAATCTGGAATAAGACTTCTTTTTAGCAACTTACCACGCGGGCGTCACCGCGGTCGGAACCTTATATTATAAATGCGAAAGGTGAGAATGGATGCATGGAGTAGGGTTGCCAACCGTATTATATTATATAGTATTTTACTACATTTCGGGACTCCATACTTTTCAAGTAATATATAATACACGAAAATACTATATTTCAGTACAGTAGATCAATATTTATAATTAGCAACATTCGACTTCCGCAATGTGCGTGTTTTCATGCATGTGATTATATTACACAAAAAACAAATGAGTTAAAAATGTTACTATTTTTATTCTTTCTATAAAGCATTATATTTTTTGAAGCATAATGTATTATTTACACTTTTTTTATAAAATACTATCAAACAAAAGAAAAGTTGACAACCCTAGTACGAATGGAAGTTCACGCGAAATGTACTAAACAGATCTGAATGAAATTTGGCACAAAGATAGATTGTAGTCTGGAATATTTTTTTATGAACATATAAGGTAGGTTAAATTTTTTTACATATTTTTACATAATGGTAAAATATAATAATGGATGCTTATGAGGGGTAAAATTTTTAAGTTGCCTTCAAAAGATCATACATTTTTGTCACTCTGAAGCACCACAGTTCTAGTGAATTTTTTGCCACTAGCGGTCACTCATTCGCGTACCGACCGCTTAGTTTATCATTTATATTAGGCTCGACTAAGCCGCCAGTCTATGAACTCTTCCCGTATTAAATGCAAAGCTCGACGTTATATTTACTGGCAGTGGCGTAGCTACCGGAGGGTGCGACGATGGCAGCGGAGCCCCAAGCTCGTTGGGCCTTGGAATCTAGCTAACAAAGTATAAATTGAACTATAGAAACATTTTCTCACTTTCGGGATACTGTGTTTGTGGTGACATCGCACATACATCCCTTAGTGACGACACAAGAAACCTCAATCACGCTATCGGAGTTTTCCACACCGTTAGCATATACAGTTAGACATATACATATATAGCTAGACATATGCATATATAGACCTTCGATAGGCACAGTGGGATGGGTGTTATTTGTTCGCATTTTGCGGGTTGGACCCCTGACTTAGGCAAGCGATTTAAAAAAAATTGGAATGCATTTAGTATTGTTTTTAAAATAAAAGTAAAGTCTTCTTTCAGTAAAACTGTCTATCTTCAATATTTAAAGTACTTCCTCTCCATGTTGCAAAGTTGTGGGACACTTATATAAAAAAATCTGTCAAACAATCGGAGCCCGGCACTCCACAGGCATCACACCGCGCCTGGAGAGAGATCTCCCGCTAGCTTTTGGCTACCTACCCCCCCTGTTTACTAGATCATTTCATAGTTTTGTAACTCTCCGGATTGAGCACTAAAGTACGTAACTAAAATTAAAGTACTATTTATTGATAACAAAGATTTGTCAATTCAATATTATGTTCTTGTCAGTTAATTTAATGTGGAGGAATTTCGATGACCTAAAGTGTTCGGTATTTTTAATGTCAATAACGATGAGGAGTTTTTTTTGTATTTCGTAAGGCATGTATAGGTATACCTAGCAAGAAAGATATAAAATAATAGCTACATATGATACCAGAAATATAATTTATTTTTAAGAAACTTCAAAAAAAAAGGTTGTCTATTCGTGTTTGTTGTATGTATGTAACTTCAAAACTTTGTACTCAGTGGTCCAATTTTGATGATTCTTTTTTCGATCGATAAGTTCGATCGATAACTTTCGATTGAAAACCGGTGCTTGTCATGTGGTTCTATTTTATTTTGAGCGACATCTGACTATTCGTGTTTGAGTTTCTTTATTTGGCCGTGACTACTTTGACAATGGTCTTTTCATTTTATTATTTGTCAAAGTAATTTTCAATCGTTTTTTTAAATATTACAAATCCCGCCACTAATCTACATAGAAGAGCGGTGGAAGGCTATAGGCCTCCTCAGTTATGAGGAGACCCGTCGCTATTAGTGACCCATTTATGGACCATAGCCAAGGATACATTCTGAGACGTAGAAGCCAAGGTGAGCGGGATCCGTGACAGTAAACAGACACGTCTGTTTTTGTGGCGTTAAATCTAATGAGATTGGCATCGCCCCATATACCACCTATGTACCTATACTAACTTCAATAACATTGTTATTATTTTTACCAATCTCTTGATTTAAATGCAATTGAAATTCACTAGACTTCTTCAAGTATACTGTAGGCCTCCTCAGTCATGGGATAGTAGCAATTTCAAATATTAGTAAGCATCTAATTTATTTAGACTTTAATAAAACCTGTGCCCCGCAGTTTCACCCCCCTTAAAGAAAAAAGCTCGTAAGTGCTCCCAAAAAAGAATGTTTTTGTATCATTTCTTATTAATGTTCAGCTCGTTTTTATTGTAATTTGATGTCATATAGCCTCTTAGCCTTCCTCGATAGATGGACTGTCCAGCACAAAAGTAATTTGAAATGAAATATGAAATAAAATAAAATTTATTCGAAGTTGTTTTTTACAAAAACTTTTCGAAAATCAAATTACGCTTCAACAAATTCCTACGGTGAGTGGTCTTGAAAGAAACTCACAAGGAGGCTTTTTTCAATTGGAACCAATAGTCCCTGATATTAACGCATTCAAACAAACAAACTCTTCAAATTTATATTACTAGTATAGATTAAAATTATTGTATTCATTTAAACTACCGTTTTTGAAACGGTTCAAGTGTTAAAGTTTTTGAAACGGATACCTCGTTGCGGTGGCGACACCGTTGGAAGAGATCATCTCGACTTCCTAGCATCACGAGCCTCGAGAGCAATAATAACTTGTGATATTCTGCTAGACTTAATAAAGTTGTTTAATGGTAACAAAAAATTAAGATAACCCTGTGGTAGCCGGCGTTTGGTTTAATTTCTATAAACTACGTGTGTAGCATCGCTTTATTTGGAGAACTCCCTAATTATGTTTAGTTTGTTGTATTACTTCTTGTTTTTTTGGACTGAAATGAATTAGTGACCCTTGAAGCTACTGATGATCACTAGCGAAGTTTATTTATTTAGGTCAGGGATGAGCAACCAGGCCATTCGGCCTTTCATTCAAAAGGTTGCTCACCTCTGATTTAGATCAATATAATTAAAATTAAGACTTATTGTTGCTAACTGCACAAATCAGTATCCAATAAAACAAACATTCTGAGACAT
>DWJZ01004946.1:0-14716 GCA_018249125.1 Asbolis capucinus
GCTCAACCGCCCCGGGCTGGAGGACGCAGGCGTCCACTCCCCTGAACAACAACTTTATTTTGTAGCTCAATTACAAATCAAATTAGTCAAATTTTACCCCAGTCATTCGAAATCAGAATGTTTCATGAATTCACAATATTTTGAAACTAACAGGTAAAAACGAAGCCGTTCAATCGTTTCACTGCGGCATCAGAACTGTTAAGAGTGAATATTGTAGGAGGAGGATTCAATATGCAGTTGCAGACAGACATTTTATTTATTAGCAAGATTCTTTAGATCTTTATCATATCTAATATATATATATACAGGGTTACAGGTTAAGTCGATCTATTCCTGTTAAGAGCGTGTAGTAGGGTCAAAACAAACTGATTTGATCTCATAATACCATATCCTAAAGTTAGCCGTTGAAGAGTTATTGCAATTTAATTTTTTTTATGAAAATGCCACTTTTATCTTCGCATTTAGCGTTTTAATTTTTATTTTACTTATTTGGTCCGGGTTCTTTTATAGTATTTATGTAAAGATTGAGTTAAACAATAATATCAATAATAGCAATAAAAATCCATATCGCTGCAAACAATTCAAAGTATTTCAAAGAAATGGCTTTTAAACTAAAAATAATAACATTAAAGTAATTAAGTTAACTCGTTTTAGATAAAGATATTGAAAAAAATCTCTATGAAAATGTGTCTGCAGATACGTTTAAAAACATGCGCATGTTCTTAGCTGTGTAATGAGGTATGATAACCTCAGGTGCCTCTCATAGATTCCATGAAATAAAGGATAAACATGGGACGGTGTTAGTAAAGTACAACATCAGAATACATTTTGTCATAATTTATTTTTCTTAAAAACTTTACAGTTCCTGCTCAACATGTCTTCCTCTATAGCGAACACATATTCGAAACCTTTTCCGCAGAGAACTCTTGACTACCCCAATTGTAATTTGGTTCTTCATCTCATTGGCTGCGCAATAAAACTCAAAATCATAAGGATGAATCAGCCTTTATTTTGAACGGTTCGATATTTGTTTGGTATCAAAAACGATTATTAGAATTCTTAAGATACATGAACATCTTAGAAATACTCAAAATTTTCTAAAATATGTCATTATTGTGCATTAGCAAAAAGAGTAAAAAATATGGACCACATGGTTTTGAATATGGACCATAGGCAAGTTGGTTCAAAATTATTCAGAAAAAAGACGTGCTGCCTGAAATGAAATCTGTCAATTACTAATAATAAACTAATTGCTAGTATACAATAACCACATCTTGTATGCCAGCACAATGTTCATGCAGCTTCCTTCCTTCCCTTCATGATGCACACTGGATCCACTTCTCTCCATGAACGTCTTCAGATAGAAGCCCTTTACAATACAAAGATTTACCATTTAGATTGTGGAAACGATCAGGAGTTTCATCGGTACTATCATTGACTGAATAATCTTTTTTATCAAAACTCGTACAGCTTTAATAGCATTAGCCATTGCATCTTTATCCACTGATTACCTGTTCTTTTCTTTGGTTGTTGAATTTGTAGATGTCACCCTAAAACAATCCAATTAAAATATAAGTGACCTTGTGCTGTGGACCCCTAGTCCATATTCAAAACATACGAGTATGGACGAGTATGATGATATCACGAGTATAATAGATATATAGTTCAAGGTTAATATTGTTGCTGAGAAAATTATTGAAACTATTGGATGTATCAACTTATTATGACTAATTGTAACATAACTCACCTTTCCCGTAGTTTAATCCATTTTTCCAAACAGTAATGTTTGCTGAAATTAAAACCTAACGAAGTTAAGTAAAAAATTACATCGCTATTATATCGATAACAAAAATTATATCGACAAAAACGAAAAATGGTTGCCGTGCGCAGCGACCGGCAAGCGACGAATGAACCGCGGAGGGGTGGAACTTAGTGTGCGGAGACTGATAGCTAAATACGACGGATGGTTTTTGAGAAATGTAGGAATTATATTACGGAACCAGTCCATAATTGGCGCACTTACCCTACCTACTCATGACATCAGCAACACCAATACCAATAATCCAAGAACGAATTTCCAAAACAAACTGCTCGATAAGGTAAATGACGTAATTCCTGTAGATAGGGTATTAAAATGTAATTAAATAATATTATAATATTAACAGGTACTTAATAGCTCTCGGTAATCCGGACGGATTAAAGTTCAGCCAGAGCGTGCGGGCGCTGCGGCCGCTGAGCGCGGCGGAGTGGGCGCGCAACCAGTCCGCGCGCGCCGGCCGCCGCCCCGCGCACTGGTTCAAGAACGTGGACAAGGAACCCGGGGAGACCATGTGTTTCGGTACCAACATCAACCGCAACTTCGCTTATCATTGGCAAGGTGACTACAAAGTATGCTCCTTAATAGAGAAACCTGTTAGATGTTAAACATTTACTGTGTATTTACATACACTATGTGCTATAAGTATAAAATTCAGTTGTTTGAGTTACACTCGTATTCATTAAAATCTGTTTGGAGATTGTAATGCCTCCCGTGGCAATACGCTTACAGTTTAAAAACGTGAATGTAACGTGAAGACTTAGTGTCAAAAACACTACATTACTGTGAGATCTGACATGGGCGTCGCGTATACTCTCCTAATATCTACAATATGTATTAATTTACATGATCCGACATATCGTAACATTTTCTGGTATTTCCACGACAATTATCCGCGAAATAACAAACGGCTATAAATTTTGAAAACGGACATTTATTCGATAACTGAACGATTAGATTTATGATAAAAACTTATAAAGGCCACCATAAAATGAAGATAATGGCAATCACCCACATGCCTTGGCAGGTACACGAGCTACCTCTGCTGATTGATTACACGTGGTGTGTGTGTGTTGTGACAGATGACGTGCAGAAGTCACCGGACCCCTGCTCGCAGTACTACCCCGGGAGCAAGCCGTTCTCCACGGCCGAAGCGCAGGCAATTCGCTCCTATATCCATAAACGTGGCGACAACGTACATTTAGCTATATACCTGGATGCTAGTTTTATACCAAAAAAGGTACCTACTGTTGATTAAAAAAGATCATAGTAGAACAGACAATCGGGCAACATGGCCGGGACCCGGGCGGCATGCCCGATAATAGCAGGTCTATTATATCACCACTTGCCATCGGGTAGGAGTGTTGCCAAGCCTAAGATAACTTATATGTATATAGTCAGCGTCGCTTATCGAGATTGACACCACCAAAGACATCAACCAAACAGCTCTCAAGTCCCCAGTTGGAAGACCTGGGACAAGTCATTTGACTCAAGCTAGTGCACTGGGGCTTGCCGCAATGATGAGTGCTGAGTGGCCGCAGCCGGCCTTAAGTCACAACGAGCGACGTCGCGCCGCCGCCCCGCCGCGCCGCCGCCGCGCCGGCCAATATTTACTGGTGATTTATGATACAGCGGAATTATGAATCAACCAATCACGGTGAATTATTTTGACAGATCTCTGAGAACAGTCAATATAACGACAAAAGGTATCTGGCAGGCTATACTACCTATTATTATTTAAATTTACTTTTAAAAAGCAGATTTTCGTTCACCTTCTGAAAACATTACATCATCAGAGCTGATAACTTGTTACGTATATATGTTATTGTTTATATTATAATATATAATTGAGGTATTTTTTTGTTATGTAAGTTTATGTATTTTTTGCATGTATGTCTGTCTATTCATCGTAATATATATTTATGTTAATATTGCTATATCCTCTTTATTATTATTTCAAGTTTTGCAATTTTAATTACATTACATTTCAACTTTTTATAGACAGTTTCGAGATTTTCCCACTGCCTGAAGGTTGACTGGCAGAGAATTCTTTTAGCATTAAGTCTGCCTTTTGATTATACGAGTACATTATCTGTACGAGAACACGTACAATAAAGCAATAAATAAATAGTAGCGGCTGTTGATGACCGTCCACAACCACCAGCAAGCTATTCTGGAAGCCGATCTGACCGGCTCAGGCATACTTAATATAATATATGTATATATCAACCCGGAATCTCTTTAAACCTATCCTTTATAACAATATTACAATTACTTTATACAATAGATGCAAGAACAACAATAAGAAGGCTCGGAGGCGTTATTCCTGTGACTTGAGTGCTATCTTGTGTGTTGTCTTGGTGTATTCTCTCTTAGTCAATCAAATAAGTAAACAAGCGCCTTTTTTAAAAATAGGGACCTAAAAAATTCCTTCTGTAAACATATCTGCTGTTATAAATGTTGTTTATACATACGTTACTATACAGACTCGTTTTAACGCCTCACATTAAATGGTATGGTATGGCCAGGCTGAGGTGTCACTAACGCGTTACCTGCCAGGAAGGAAATAATAGACCCCACACGAGGGGAACAGAAAGAGACAAGGGAAGCAGTATTTGCTAAAGGACATCAAATGACCGACGACATGCCGCTTCAGGACGGGTGATAGAAGAAGAATGGACAGGAGAATTACTGAAAGACTGGGAGATAAAGAGGTATTAATAAGGAGGTTTCGGGATAAAAGTAGTCTCTATAATGGACCTCGGGTATTTAATTATCTCTGTGTCAATTTTCATCAAAATCGTTGACATTAAAAAAAAATGCATTTATATTTGTATAAAAATATATAAGTACCGTTTTGAGTTAATACGTGGTAATTAATTGCTACAGGAATGTCACTACGTAAATTATTCCTTATCTTCGATAAAGCGTGTTCTGATAATATCGGACGGTACTTCCACAAAAGGATACCCAAAGATAACAGCTAAAGATTTAACCAAACCGTACCAGATTGGCATTAGCAAATAACACATCGATAACGGACGGATATTGTCCTTAATTTCCTTCACTGTGACTGCCTTGACATTGTTTTGGTACATTACATGCGATATTATGATATAGATGGCTATTATATGGTTTGCTACCTAAAATCATTGTACTTACTCTAGCAAGTTACAATTACAAAATATTTTAAAATGTCGAATTAGGCATGTATGTTGTATATGTATGTAATAGTTCCATTTCTTCCCATGGGCACACCGTGGCATAATACATCAGTGATCAAAACCCCATTTAACTCGTATTAGCCCTTTCTAAGAGTTTCGTATGCCGAAAAGCACAAAACTTCAAAATTGATTCTATTCGTGACGAAAAACGCTTACTATTTTTCTCTAAAATATCTTGAATGTACAGACAGCCAACGGTTACAAATTAATTACATATCCAGATAATATTGAAGTAGATGCAATGAATAGTAACATTAAATACCGTAACAGGAATATATATTGTACCCGTGGCGCTACAGCTCCCGACAGCCGAGCAACTACCGCACCCTGCAGGCCATAGGAGAATACGCGGCGCGACAAACTCGCTTGGCAGATGGACGATTGTACGAGGTACGTAACATTTAGCAGAGGATAGAGTTACTATGTATGTATATCCTGGCGGTGTGACGAGTAGTGACAGCCTATCAATCTGTTCGAGTCGAAATTCCGCACGAACGCTTTGTTTTCAACTTTAGGTGCACATGGCTAATTAAATCTATGAAGTTTCAATTGTACTCGCTTTAATGAAGGAAACCATAGCGACGGGTGAGTGAATCTATCCGCTCTTGTGGACTGTGGCCTCTACCCTTCACACAGCGAGAGCGGACACGAGCTCGACAGTCGGTCGCTTGGTAAGTTTCATCACGACAATACTTTATATTCCTTATAGTCCTGTAAAGTTTCAAGGAACTTCAATTAATCAATGATTATTTAATTTGTTGATCTAGACTCTAGGGGTCAGTGAACCTGACTGCTACACCGAAGGTCGTACGTTCATTCCCACCCAAGTCAAAGGTTTCTGTAATGAGCACAAATATTTTGTTCTGTGTGTCTGGCTGGAAAAATATATATCTAAGTAGGTATCCATTATGTAAACTGCGGTTTTTAAAGATACAGTGCCATAATATGCATCCAAGTACCAATATGACAATTATGTATATAATGTTACCATTGGGGTAATAATTATTATTTTGTGTTTGTTTATGCTGTTTTTTATGTACACATAAATTATGTTTTCATTTAACCGATATAGAGTATGTATTCCTAATTTATTTACAATTGCACTGTAAATTTACGTCAATAAGGTAACATATAAATTAATATTGTGTCCAATTAATAGTAACAGTGTGATATTATAAATGTAGAATTTTTCGTTTTAATATATTTAAGTCATATATATTTTTTCTATTGTTCGAACTATGCCGATAAAGAAGCGGTTAATACTGAAAACCAGCATTCGTGGGTCATTGGTGGCTCATGATATTTAGTTGAGTGTGGCCTTTTTCGGCGCTAATTCTTTTATTTAGCATATTAAGTCTTTTGTTTTTATTTTTACCTTGTTAGCGTCGAAATTTTAGTGGCAAAATGTTCGATTGAGCTGAAACTTTGTTATCTAAGTTTAAATTCTAAGATCGTTTTTTTTGAGTAAAGGCACAGACAAACTAACAGACAACTTTCTGTAACAAATATCCGTAAATATGTTCGTTGTAGGTTCTAAAATGTGACCGTAATGATTCTCAGAATCACGGAACTTATGGCATTTATTAAAATGGTTTATAATATTAACAGTGGTTTACGGAACCCAAATGGTATTGAATATTATGCGATGGTAATTGGCGGACTCCCGCGCTTCAACAAATAATGACTTATAACTATACTACAGTACATACATATATTGAAAATGATTGCTGAGCTGTTCGGTCATTTGGCGCTCGAACCTAGGTAAAGGCAGCGACCGGTCACACCTCCTATGTGCTAATATTATGAATGTGAAAGATTGTGAGGATGGATGGATAGATGTTTGTTCCTCTTTCACTCATTTCTTGTTTGGCACAGAATGTTTGGCACAGAGATAGTACTCGTATGTATGTGCAGGTCCACCAAGCTAGCGGCGACGGCAGGGCGGCGGGGTCGGTGATAGACTACCTGTCCGGGGTGGTGGGCACCGACCTCGTCTTCATGATCAAACCCTATCATCAATTGTACCCAAATTGTACGGATTATACTTTAATAGGTGAGTTACAGTTTGAACCTATATTTTTGAACAGACAGTTGAAATTAAATTGAATCCATTACTCTGATAGACAACTAAATACGCAATATTAATTCAAAAACTACCCGTCAAATTTCGCTTAAAATTACATATATGGGATTAAGCTACAAGTACTAGCTTTTCAATAAAAAAAGAATAATTTAAACCGGTAGACCCAATAAAAAGTTAATAACGTACAATAAGAAAAAGAATAAAAAAGGAAATAGCTCAAGATCCAATTAAGTCAGATGTCGCTAAAAGTTACTTGAAACTACAGGACCAGTAATGATCATGGCTTGGCCTGGCTGCAACCCATTAATGACCCACTACTGAGCACGGGTCTCTCCTCATACTGAGCATACTTTCCCACCCTGTATATCGGATTGGCGGAATTAATGGCCCACCCAAGGGTCAGAAGTTTTTAAGCCACCCAAAGGCTTCCGACATGTATTAACGATCGCCGTCTAACGATAACAACCGGGTCCGTCGGATTATATGCCCTCCGAAGCACGGAAGCGTTCATAAAATTTTGGTCACTAGCGACCACCCATCCTCCTACCGGCCGCGCCCGCTGTTATTTAACTTTTATGACCGAAACAAGCCAGCGGGTGAACCGTGAACGCTTCACAAGACAAGTAATACCTTTCGAACAAACTAAAAATATAGTTTGTACGCTGTACTTTCTTACTTCATTTTAAAAACATATGTTTTCCAGAAACCTACGTGAATAAAGCAATCTCGACTATTTTGAGCATTGTCCGTGGATGGCGAAGCAGTTCTAAACAAAACACTCTATCTTTCTTCGGTTCAGATATTGAATTTTAATACTTTAACGGAAATAAATATATTTTTGAGTTATTTTATTTTCATTTAAAATATAGTTAGGTGACTTTACATACAGACCTACTGTTAGTGTACTATGTGGGGTATACACTAACTAAAACGAAATTAACTGTATAAAGAACTATATTGAACATATATGTGTTGTGAATTGCGAGTAGTGTGCTGCGTCGTAAGCCGCCGTAGATCGGGCGATCGCGCTGGCGGTCGTTGCCCCGCGCCGTCTGTCTGCGGCCACGTCGTGCTGCCGACGCTGTGTCGTGCTAATCAATCGCGCGAACAACTACACCTGACTAATGGTTCTTGCATTGCCTGCCTCATTTACACACTCCTCTCATAGTAGTCCAGTAATTTGAGAACTTTACACCGGTCAGTTTTTTATTAAAATAAAAGATATTTATATGTGAGTATAAAAAGAGATTATCACACAATTGTGAAACTATCATCACAAAAAAACGTCAATCCACCGCTCTGTTTCGACGTGAAAGACGGACAAACAAACCTGCACAATTATAATATTAGTATAAATTTTAGCACTTTTAAAAATAATAATTGTATTTTGCTAAA
Organism: Asbolis capucinus; assembly: GCA_018249125.1. NCBI lineage: Eukaryota > Metazoa > Arthropoda > Insecta > Lepidoptera > Hesperiidae > Asbolis > Asbolis capucinus. The sequence continues at coordinate 8,519 of DWJZ01004946.1, forward strand.
TAAAAAATACGACAATTATGGGTAGATAGGTACGTTTTGGTCTTAAAGTACACGAAGAAAATGAAAGAGCAATAAAAAAAACGATTTTGTTTAACAATTTATTAACAGACTACAGCCTAAGTATTATCAACAGCTTTAAACATATTAAACAAAATAATAATACCCAATGTACACTATTTACAAGACACGCGAGCTAATATCACCTGGGCTCGCTGGGGAAGGAGTCGTTCCTGGTAACATTCCGCACGTCGATGTCCCAGTTCCTGGACAAGTTGTCCAGACACTCCAGTAAAATCTTCTCTCTCTCACTGTTCTCCCTCAGGTCGGTCACACTGAGAAGACTGAAGTGGAAAGAGACTTGATGTAAGTGCTGCAGTCTCATCAGAAGAAACCTCCTCAAGTCCCCGCTATCGGTTTGTCGCCAGTACTTGAGGTTCCTGTCGATGAGGTTCCATATGTGTTCCCTGATGTCTTTCAGACAGGCCTTCTTCTCTGCGTAAGCCTAGAAACGATAGTAAAATATTTTCAAACGTTTAACATTAACTGTAATATGCAATTGTAAATATACCCAATTCATTATAATAATATATACATATTAATTCCTGGAAAGTTTTGACTTATCATTCAATAAAATGATATCAAAATGGCAATAAAATTATAATAAAACAATACTAATCGAACGACAACGCAAGCTCTTAATCAGTCGATTACTATATTTCACAACGCGTCAAAGAACTGCGTAATTTTACGTCACTGAACAACATGGCAGCTACATATCGGCCTGTGGAGTCATGTACGTAGTAGTAAGTATTACGTGAATATGTATATCTTCACATTATTTTAAGTTAATAATCGACAAACGAGTAAACAAACCCACTGACCGGCCACGACCATCGACATCAAAATTGACCGACGCATTGCCAACCAACTAACAAGAGGGAAGGAAGAAAGAGCTGTGGCAAAGTCAGGGGCGGATATCAGACTTTCATGTTAGGACACCAAAAATAAATACAAGTTTTTTAGCTATAACATATCAGAATTTACGTATTACCATTACGTATTACCGAAGCTAGCTGTCGAATAAATAAAGATCTGACTGAGTTCGTTCGCGAAAGTTCGACGAATGTACTTCGTTATTAGGGAAGGGTTTTTGGTAACCGTATTAGGTTTTAATAGTATTACAAAATAACGCGACCCGGGACAACTTCATAACATGTGGGGAATTTTACCGAGAATAGCCAAATGTTTAATAAAGCAAGTTAATGCGCGATACCGACCCTCTCCCTGGCGCACAGCGCCAGCCGCACCCTGAACCGCAGCGGCGCGCGCATAGAGCGCAGCGCCAGCGCCACCAGCGCGCTGGCCGATACGCGCGCGCCCGCCGGCAGCGAGCGGCTCTCCGCCTCGCCCGTCCTGACACACACACACACACAGCCGTGAAAAAAGCGATGTAAGGTGCTGAGCTACCATTGATCAAGGTCCCCGAGTTTTCCACTGTTTCAGTAGTTTATGAGTAGGAAACACGCTCTCCTTCAGTCTTTTTTTCCTCGTCGCTTCTTCTTCTAAAACCACTGACTTTCAAAAACCAAAAAGTAATAAATAAATTTGGAGATGTCGATGATACCGGTCGTTGGTGAAGGCGAGCAGCGCGGGGTAGGCGTGCGGCGTGTAGTGCCAGGGCAGGTCGTGCCGCAGCGCGTCCAGCCGCGCGGGACGCACGCGCGCGCCGCACGCCCGCAGCCGCCGCGCCGCGCCGCACAGTGCGCGCGACACCGCCGCGCCGCAACCGCCGCGACACACGCCCACCAGCGTCACCTGCAATACCACACACAAAATTCCAGAAAATTAACTGTTGTAGGTTCCCTGGAATTATTAGGGCATTTACATATTTGGATGATTGGTTTTCCTTCACGAGCTAACAGTTGACAGACAGATAGACCATATCCAGGAAAATGAATTATTGAATTTTGTACACCCGACTAATCTGGGATAACACAGGCTATATTTTATCAACACGTGACGCGAATGAAGTCACTGGTTGAAAATAACTATCAATAACATAAGGTAAATGCGAAAAGTCTGTCTGCTTTGCCCGTTATCATGGTTAAACCGATTTTGATAAAATTTACCCTTTATACACCCATAGCCTCTCCTAAAACAAGAACCGCAGTTTCGCTCGTGTCTGAAGTGTTCCCTAAATGTCGTTTTTCAGTTTTATAGGGCAACACAAAATTTCTAGAATAAGAAAAGTGCGGCGATTTGAAAATCTGGTTTTAAACAAACTAACCGGAGCGTCGTCGTTCGGGATCATAGCACGCTTTTATTTTAAAGGCCCCATTCTAAGTCACGGCGCAAACGCTGCACAGGCATCGCTGACGGCATTACAACCAGACAGGTATACTATCATTAGGGATCGGAGACACGACTCACCACGTCCGGGCTCCTGACAACTTTTCTAAAGGTATAAGACGTCAAATCAATTATTTTAATTTGATTGTCGTCGGCTGCAGTCTGTCGAGTGTCGTCATCGGCGTCGTAGTAGTGCGTGTGTGCGGCGCCTCTCACGTGTGTTCGGAGAGACCGCTTCAAGTCACCCACAGTGTAGTTGTATATAAAGTCTCTTACGGTTTTTGCATTATATTCTTCAGAGAGCACAAATTGAGTTTCATGCTGAAATAGACAATGTTTATACTGTGACGTCATCTAAGACCAGGCAAGTATTAATTATCATTAACACACGAGGAGGCAGCTTCCCGGACATTACTTGATCATTTCTCTGGCTCACCTGGAACTCTTTGTTCTGTAAACATTCCAATAATAAATGCTCACTGCATTTGAATAACTCCAGCTACTTCTCTTCTCTCTTATTCTATTTCCTATCTATTCTGTCAGTTTGATCGTTGATCGCTCAGGAATCGTTAATAGTTACTAAAATTACTCCTCAGCATAACTAACTAAGAAGGCTTAGATCATGTCCCTCCATGTTGCTTCAATGGTGGCAAACAACCAAAGCGTCGGAAGGTTGTGAGCGACTTATCAGCCTCTCGACATGGCGTAATGACTGCTACCCGATGGTGGTAAACCAAACCGAATGTGCTCCGAAGCACAGAAGCGCTTATAAATGTTTACCACTAGCGGTCACCCGTCCTCCCATACTGTTCCCTAACCTGATTGCACCTCAGAATCGCCGCAAGCTGCTGTCCTTGTACTATTTCAAAATGGTTAAAATAGAGTAACATTTTACCTTACTATCTAATATGACAACAGTAGTTCTGTCCTTCTTATTAGCAATATCTATTCCCAGAGCTTCAGCAAAGTGATAGTTCCTGGTACTATCCACGGCTATCATGTAGAGGCTGGAGTTGGTCTCGCAGGCCAGGCCTTCGATGTCAGTGATGTTCCCGCTGGGTCCAGGTCTCACCGGAGGCTCCAGCTCAGTGGCAAATTGTAATACTTTACAGAAATGTTTCACATTATCCTGCAATAGATTCTCTGGTGACAGTGGGTCGTCTTCTAGTGGTAGCATTGTTGTTTCAATACTGCAACAGAAATATTGCTTGGCTATATACATCAACATATGTATAATTGAGATAATATATCCTATACTATAGTTATGTTAAAATGTCTGTCTGTGACATTTTCAAATTTAAATTACAAAACTGATTTGATACAGATAATGAAAATAGGTACATAGTGGAACTTGAGAAAGAACAGGCTACTTTATGTGGAGAACAGATCATACCCATCTTTCATAACATATTATTTAGTGTAGGGCATCAAAACTGTTCCATGCTAACATGTCACTGGAAAATTACTATTATAATTACCGTACCTGTTCTGAACGTTGCTTCTTCTGTTTTGGTGGAACTGTACGTCCCGACTGTCGATATGATTTAATTGACTGATCAGTTTTATCTTATTCAGTCATCATCTCAACGCATGGCGGCTCACTATTGAGCACGGGTCTCTTCTCTGAATGAAATGGTTAAGGCCATAGTCCACCACGCTGGCCAAGTGCGGATTGGCAGACTTCACACACCTTTGAGTTTTTGCAAACTCTCTAGCATCAGGTTTCCTCACGATGTTTTCCTTCACCGTTATAGCGAGTGACATTTAAATGCTTAAAACGCAACTCCGAAAAGTCAGATGTACACGCTCTGGGATTCGAACCCGGACCCCTCGAGTAGGAGGCCGAATTCTTAACCACTGAGCTATCACCGCTGTACCTATCTTATTCAGTAATTACTGCAAATAAGCAAATGGTATAGACTTACTTTTCAAGCTCAAGTTCCATATTATTGCTAAGTTTTTCCTCGAAGGACTGGCATTGTTCATAATTGGAATAAAAGCTTTTTTCAGCCGGCAACACCTTTGTCTTACATTCTTGTAACAAGGACAATGACGACCACAGCATGGACTGATCACCACTTTCCATGGCCTTCGAGAACAATCCTTGCTTCAAAACAAAATCGAATAAGCCACTCTTTTGGTTCTTCTCCGTAACATTATTCCAGGGATACTTATTATTGTGGGAAATCACTGATTTCCTAAAGTGCGGCGTTATCTTTTTCACAGGATTCTTAAATTTAAATTCTTTGCAAAATTTTATGTAGTCTTTCTGTTGGTAGAGAAGTCTCTGTACTTGTTGTAGTTTTATTAACTCAGTTGTCCACGGATTGGTTTTGTTTTTACAGCTGTAATATTCCATTGCTATTTCTCGCATCTGAAAATACATCGCACATACACGGGTTTAGTGTAATGCATAAGAGTTACATCCTTATTGTGTTCCCTATAAGGGTGTTGTTGGCATTTACTTGATATGTAATATAAATGATTTAAACCTTTTAGTAATATCACTTCAAGATCAGCGGCTATGACTTACCAAAGCATATGAGGGTAGTTGTTCATAGAGTGGATTTAATGGTGTAAACAACATTAGAATGGGGCTGCCATCAGCAAATTTATCAAAATTATATGATTTCCTCCAAAGCGGAATGATTCTGGCCACCGGTTGAGTGAAGTTTTCCAAAACCCAGTGCATCAGAGATGATACATTCCAGGGGCGGATCTCACCATCCACTTTGTATTCCTGAAAAATAATGTATATTACAACTAATATTTCAGCGATTTTATCATGTTTGTTTTCATAGATAATATGAATTAAAAGTAATTAAAAGTAATTACCATAGTGTCGTTCCACATCATCAGGCGGGCACTGGGCAGTGTGTCAACACCGAGGTCCAACGCCAGCTCGGCCGAGGTGACAACCGCAAAACATATCTCACCAATAGTATCAAATTCCAAAGAGTCCATAGCTACTCTGTACCAAATGTTGTAGTACTTTGAGGTTTCTGTTAGTGGAGTATAACCCACGGCCACAGCCTTAGAAAAAACAATTTACAAATTTATATTGTGGATCTTCTTTAGTATGGATGCATATTCATAGTGAATAAAATAAATATTATTATTTAAAAAAAATTGTTATTCTGGGAGATTTTATACAATGCATTTTGCTTATGACATATTTTGTTAACAATAGCCAACTTGGCTTGGCAGTTGATATATTTTTGACAACCACTTACATCATAGATAGATAGCAGATTAACAAGGTCTTCTGTTGAAGACACTCTTTTCAATGGCTTCATGATTAATTCTAGAAAATTTACCATACTTTCTGCATTTCTAGGTCCTGAAAGGGGCGAAATAAGTAAAATAAGTTTTATAGAAAATTTTATGTAGTTCCATTTCAACTTTGAGATGTATTAAACAAAATAAGAAATTGATTTAAGTGTTGGTACTTGTCTATTTATCCTATCTCAAACTGTATAATAAAAAAAATTACCACATTTGTTTTGTTTGGAAGATACTTTTGTAATGAAAATGATCATCAAGCTCCAAATCTTCTCCTAATTTACATAAAGATAAGAACATACACTTTATTTGCATGTTGAACAGCAACCTTAACCCTCCCAACATGCAAATGGAGTATTCAGTGATTGTGATTATAATGAGTGTGAACAAGTTCAAGTTACCTTTATAAAGCATCCCGTTAGAGGTTGCTGAGTAAGAAATAAGTACCGGCCATGACAATATATTACTGTGATGATTCCTACATTCACTTCCCGGGCTCCAGCAGTTGATAGCAAAAAAGTGTACCTGTAAAATTGAGTGTACAAACTCCTGAGATCACATAGTTAT
>DWJZ01004947.1:0-14715 GCA_018249125.1 Asbolis capucinus
GATGACTTTATAAAGCAGCCGATTGCTGGTCGGAGTCGCGTTCGGATACCACAGACAGAGAGACAGCGGGTATTTTGTTATTAGATTTCTCCCTGTTAAATATATATGTATGTTACTCAGTTGTCTGACCACCATAGTCCAAGCTAACGCTTAGTTTAGGGTCAGATGGCCGTGTGTGAGTTGTCCAAAGATATTTAATAATTTAATTTAATTTTTAATGCAAGCGATGAGCAAAATATTTTACTTACACATATTTCCGCAGTCTACCCACGGTAACGCATTGACGCCAGACTGTGTGATATTGCAAACTGTAACTTCTTTAGGCCTGGAAACAAAACTATTATGAAGCTTAAAATCCTTTAATTTTGAGCGTCATCGTTGCAACCCTTATCTAGAACTGGAAACAGCATTAAGCAATTATTTCCACGCTTTAATTTCGTAATCATCTTCCTGGTTGTAGTTCCAATTTCACAACAAATATTTGTTTCGAGACGTTTAAATAAATGAAGTTTGTATGTACGCATAGTAAAATGAATAACGGGATAAGAGAAGTTTTTTAGAATCTACAATGTTCTGAAAGAGCATTTAGTCTTTATCATATCAATATGACGGTGACGTACTTGTCCAGGCCAGTGGTGTAAGCGAGCAGTATACAGGCATTGATGGCCAAGTCCACTGGGATAACTTCCGTAGGCGTATCTTCCTTGCAGTATACTATGCGAAGTGCACCTGAAAGGTAGTCTTCTTTCATTTGTAATATAGTAAGATTTCGAATTTCAAATCAAGTTGCTGAAGGTACATATGTATACTGTACTAAAATTTCACGACTTTTGAACGGAAACTACAATCAAGTTTATAATAATCTACTCTCTCGCGCCTTACTGATGCAATTTGTCTCTTAGATACTTTTTAAACTTTAAGTTATCTAATCTTTTCGAAGCAACATAAATCTGGATGTCTGTACACATGGTTATGCAAGTAAGTATGCATTAAGTTTTTATAATGTACAAAAAGCGATCAATATCAGGATTACCAGTTGCTGCAGCATATATCATTCCCGTGGGTCCGTTGATGTTGTCGATCCAGCCTGGCATGGGTTCCGCATATGCTGATGTCACTGGAAATTAAAATAATGGAAGTTATTGATTCCCGTTGCTTCAGCGTCCTTTTTTTTCTTCCTACCAATGCGATAGTGACACCCCAACCAGGTGCTACTCATTTTCATGGGTGGCGGTGACCTCTTGCCATCAGATGATCCGTCTGCTCGTTTGTCTACTTATAATATAAAACAAAAAAAGTTGGTGATTGCACGTGATCGACAGCGGCTCGGTTAACTATAGATCTAGATGAGTTGGAGGGCTGTATATGAGCGTAGCATTGTTACCTATAGAAGGGCGGGCTACAGCGATGGGGAACTGTCCCTGGTACTGCAGCAAGGCGTCCTCCGACAGACATTTGGTGAAAGCATATGTGTTCGGCAGCGGCTTGATCAACCTGTCAAGGAAATTAATCTATACACATAATTTCACGCCTTTAAATATAACATGACGTTCGCTAAAATAGAACATACTTGTGACAACGGGAGCAAAATTAAGAATCTCTAGACTAGGCTTCGACGGGGAGACTCCATTGTCCAGCGTACGATGCTACTGACTCCAATACACTGTGGTCATGTCAATGGGTGGTGGTGATCGCTCACCATCAGGGGGTATGTCTGCTAGTTGGCTTGGTTATCACATAAAAATTCAAATGAAGGAGGATGTTGTCAATTGGACTGTATTTTTTATGTCCGTAACCTCACACATTTCCACCAGGTGTACTGATTTTGGTTTTTTTTTCAAAAGTTGATGCATGTCGCTTGGTTCATTTTAAAGTTAACATCCCTAATAAAGGGTATTTATTTGACTTGGCCTACGTCGAAGTTGTTCTTATCTTAATGCTTGTCGCTGTCATTTGGAGTCGCTGGACAATCAAGGACAAGTGGACATCAAATATTACTTACTGAGGTTCCAAGATCTTGACCATGTCGTCATCCATCCACTTCATGCATTGCATTATATCGTCTACAGCATATCGGCTCGGATACATCTTCTCTTCTAGAACTTCCACGTCATCGTGGCAGAAAGATGTTGAGACGTGCACAAAAGCCTGGAAATAATAATAACCAACAAGGTAGTTATTTGTTCCACTAGAATATTATGTATTAAAATTACTGACGCGGTACGACTGCTTCACAAGAATGAATGACAATATGATGGGTGAGTGACTAGGCATCTACTGAGTTAGTGCGCCAACCATCTTAGACATTATCGCCACCTACCATCACGTGGGTATTGTCAAGCAATAACTTATTTTGTTTGTTTTTGTAATTAAAATATCTTAACTAAATATCTTTAACAATAATAGAGATAACCCAACTCTCTACGTCACACTGGCTTGGCTGGTAGAGGATGCTAATAGACATTAAGCTCGCCCTTTGTATCTCCTAGCATAAGGTGAATACAATAAAGACTAAGTAAATAACCCAATAAATTATTACGATGTGAACTGCTTCATTTGTAATTTATTACGTGATTTAGTAGGGACCTTTATAACGTATCAAGATAAGTCAAAATATTAAAACGAATATTACATATTTAGCGATTAGAATTGGTAGACATTGGTAATGCTCCAAGTTTACTTTTTGTTTTGTTTAGTAATAAAACCCTTACAACAACACCTCGAACCTGGTTCTTTATTCCGACGCTTTGTTTATAATAAAAGAATTTTATTATAAAGTAAAGTGTTTGCTGCCTAAAGTAATCGCATACCGAAATAATGTGCTAATAATATCTTTCAGAAAAACGACAGATATCAATTCGCCGCTGCACGATGAACGACGTCATGTAGGGGCCTCAGTCCGCGAGGCTGGGGCTACTGACACACGGAGGCTCGTCCAGGTCCAGATTACCGATTTTTTAACGATTACATGAAGGCACCAGGAGATTGGGGATTGGAAACAGGTATCCGGGCCTGGGGACAGGCGACTGGGGACTGGAGTCGGTGACACCACATTAACTGGGCCAAGTTTAGCAGGTTTCCTATGACGTCTATTTTTCTCTCGTTTGCTATTTCTTAGGTACGATTGTGGATGTTGACAAATAAGGAAGTTCCTTGTCAATTATATAAGATATTCATATTATTACAAAAAATTGATGTAAGCATATAAAACTATAATTTGAATTTTAAGTTCCAAGGTCAAAATAGACAAATTTTTTATTTGAATTTTTATGAGTTTGTGCCTCGGTTGTGAATAAAGTAAAGATATTTTTTATTGTATACACTAGTTTCCGCTCGCGGCTTCGCCTACGTCATGTGTTGGTAAACTAAATCGGAAAGGAAACCAAACACCAAACATATAACGGTGCACATCATCCCAGGCTAACCTACAATCGGGATAAAATCTATCCTATCTTTATTTTCTGCATGAGGGATCTATCTGTGTGCAAATTTCATCTTAATCCTTTGGACAGTAAGTGCGTGAAGAAAATATGCCCATAATCATAACAACTTGACAAACTTTCACATTTACAACATTATGAGGAAGTGAGAGGAGGGGGAGAGTAGGATGACGTAATATTGCGAGTGATGCTCCCGCTGATGACGGACCTCCACAGTTATACATTATTTTTATCATTAACACTGACTTCGAATGCCTCCGACAAGTAATACAATGAAACTATCGTTGTCACAGTTAAATACGCATTATTCAAGATAACTCAAACACTAACCGTCAGATGTCGCTCAAAATTGCATGCAAGTATCCGACAAGTATTAGCTTTTGAACAAAAAAAGAATTATAAAAATCGGGATACCCAATATAAAGTTAATAACGAATATTAAGTACAAAAGATAAATGCTAATAACTTACGTTTGATGTCGCTAAACAATTACATGAACAAACGGAACAAGTACTACCCTTAAAGCAAGAATCATTAAAATCGGTATTCCCAATAAAAAGTTATGCGGTAAAGAATAAAAAGAAAAATATCAAAAGTAAGAAATAAAGAAACAAAGTAAATCAGATGGGACCACACGACCAGCTTTCGATCAAAAAAACACACGAATTGAGTACCTCCTCTTTTTTAAAAGTCGGAAAAAATGGGCCAAGTCCGTGTCAGGCCAGGCGCTGTGGCTGTTCCGCAGCTGACGTAACAACTCGTTGTCCTTCCGACAACCCATCCAAAATCCGCTGTAATTCTCTATATTTTTCCTCATTTTATACATTCATGGTACATTCTCCAACAGCTTGCTTGGTGATCGGAAGACACCGATGGCATGATCCTACCTACGACATTACAGGACATTACACTACAGGCGATAGACAGATTGTGAGGGTGAATCAATAAATAAATGCACAGTGTATGGACACACAGTGAGTGTGCAACTTTGGAATGGTTCAATTTAAAGATTTACTGTAAATGTATCCATACTGTTTTGTTACAATCCTGAAGCTATGCGGTCACGCGGTCCGGACGACGCAGTTTTCTTCCTCTTTCATTATGTGTACCGCAAAGGAATAGAATAACTTGTCTGCGTCGCTGTTCCCGCTTAAGTACGACGGGAGTCTTCAAGAGAAGAGTGAATAGGTATTTACTACGATAGTGCGTCCAATACTTTGGACATCATCGCCACTTCCCGTCAGGTGGGATCGATGTCAAGCATTAACTTATTCTATGTAAAAAAACATATGTTCAGCTTTGCAGCTTCGAAACTGGGGAAAGCTCCGTACAAATTTGCATCCCATTTTAGAGGGTTGCCCACTAATTTCCAATAATAATAATGATGCGCCTATTTGTCGTTAGTTTAGACCGGCAGGGGAGTTAGACAACAAGTTGTCCATGTCATTCTCCAGCCTGCCATCTCCCAGCTCGCTCCGTGTCGCCGTGTTGGACAAACACACACGCGTTCACAGTAATAATAGAAACCAGTTATAAAGCATAGATTATTGCAATAATTGTAAACCAAACCCATTGTTCGGCCGTTCGCTTTGTTTTGCTTTCTTTTCTAATTATTTTTTATTATTATTCACGCTTTTTTACTAAGTCTACGTCATTGATTTTGAAGTCTTCCTGTTTTTATTAGAAAACAAATATGAATATATGTAGGTACTAGATTCCGCTCGCGGCTTCACCCGTGTTTTATTTTGCTAAAAAGTAGCCTTTGTATTAAACACTCTACTATTTATTGTTCACAAACTAGCTTCCGCATGCGACTTCGTCCGAGTGTACTGAACAAAGGTTCAATTTGTCAGTAAAATCCTCATTTGTAAATACAAACAATGAGATAAATGAAGAACCACTCTATCAATGTTGTGTAAGCTTCACATAAACCATCTGCGTTTAGGTTTCTTTCGGACTACTTAAGTCCGGAAAAAACCTAAACATTTGGTTTGGATACGTGAACCCGTTCTTGAGTTATAAAATTACAACGAAAAGTGGTATTGATTTATATACATATATATACTATGTATATATACTCGTGGTCGTAGATTCTGGCACTTCCGTTCAGTAATGTTTGCGACAAAATATAACAAACGTCCCTCGATCTATCTATCCTTGCAAAAATGATAGCATTTATAATATACCATTTATATTACATAAGACTATCAACAAACACAACCCACTGAGCAACGAGACCACATTACCTCCACGTGCGTCATTCCCGCAGCGAGCGCCAGCACTCTTTTAGTTCCGAGAACGTTTATAGTGAAGGAGTCGCGGAGAAACATATCGAACCTGAAAATAAAGAAACACTTTCAGTATGACGAAGATGTGATCCAACCGGTTCCACTTTAAATGTCTCGTTCTTGCTGCCCGTTGACCAAATATCCCACTTGGTCGATTTTGGATCCTTAACGAAAGCTCGCTGTTGCTACTGCTGCAATGCTGCGTTATACGTTTTTTAATTTAACGAAATTTTATAACAACTTTTATTTAAACTTCTATACTAACTCAGGTCATTAGCCCCGCGGCGGCTGGTCGGGATTAAAAGTAAGAGTGGAGTGGTCACCGACACCCATGTTACTTGGGGCACACCAAAAGTTTTGCACTTCTAGCTAATCCACACATCTACACATCTAACTAATCCACACATCCAAAAATCCATTAGTTTTTTGAAAAAGTTGCAACCTTCTTGGTAATAAAAATAAACAATTAGCGGGAAATCATTTGTCAATTGTTTTTTATCACACATCAAAATTTTATGTATGCAAGGAAAATGGAATAAGTCGAAAAGATTTTAGAGCGATGATTTTTTATGATTTTAAAAGTTCTGTCTCCGCGCAAGCATTAGAATGTCCGTGGTCGTACTTCAGTAGCATCTGTGAGTACCATTCCATGCGAGCACAACGACAACAAAGTTTCCGAACCTTTAATTCTTTGTGTAAAATTTTCCGAATTTGGCTTGACAATGTCATAGATGAAAATTTTTAGTTTTCGAAAAAGTACAACTCGTTACCCATCCTTCACATAGCCTCAGCATAGTTCCCTGTGATTTCTGTATTTTCCCCAAAATCAAAGATTTGATGAAATGTTTCACTTTTACCAACTCCGAAGAGGCAGTAATAGCGTTCAATCAGCACGTAGATAACATATCTTCAGACATGTGGCCCTCCTGTTTTAAAAAATGTTTCGATAGCATGAAAAAATGTTTAAAATGCAAAGGAGAGTATTTTGAAAAGCAATAAACTTAATATTTAGATTATAAAATGTTGTTTTTCTAAGTTATGCAAATTTTTTGGTGTGACCTACGTACTAACCGTTGTCTAGCCTGACAGGATGCGGTGGGCCATGCTTCCCAGGCCTTGCTGCCTTCACGTCAATATCCAAAGGCACCCACTTGTGTTTGCCGGACTTGTTCCCGCTTTTGCCAGCTGGAATCAAAGGAAAACGCAATATAGAGAATGGAAGAAAAAGAAAGAAAACTTTAGCGCTTCAACTACTCAAACGGAAATGTCAGTTACAATACCAGCATCACTGATATTATCTGTCAACGTTTTTTTTTTTGCAATCTCTTAGGAGTGTTTCATGATTCTGAATATAAACTGATCAATATCCTACCCAGCCTTTAATAGCACTCCCTGGTCAACTCTTTTACCATGGTTTCTTACCATACTCGCACTAGTGATATACTCAGCAAACCAATATTGAGTAGTGTAACCAAATTATATCTAGTATTTTATTACCTATACATACAATAAATCTGTGAAGAGAGTTGATTGTGTGTATTAAAAATAAACTAAAAATACTACGGGGGATCTTCATACATGCCACAGAAGCCGAAGAAAAGCTCGCCATAATATCTACAGGATGGACTTTGACAAAACAATTTTTGCTATATATTAGCTCTCGGTGATATATATATGCATCACTTATTTGAAAAATCTGAATATTTGAAGTGGGTCGCCAGTAGCTTAGTTAAACCTATAATGCCTCAGGAAAACTGTTCAGTGGGATGAACACTTTCTAATGCTGATATGTACGCCATAAGAAAACAATATATTATTATCGCGGAGAATAAACAGTAAATTTCCTGGTAACTGACTTTTTCGAAGCAAAGCAAGGCAGTTTACCAGTTCAGCTATTGAAACCCATCAATCTCGTATTAAGAATATGTCCCCCGTTCTTCTCCGATTAAAAGTAAGTTTAACTAACCAGCTGCCTTGGTTTTATCGCCATGCAAGTGCCTATCGATGTGACCCTGGTGGTTGAAGGTTTGCTCCATTTTCTCCACCCTCGGAGGCTGTTGCTCCTCGGGCGGTTTACGTTCTTGGTCCTGGAAACAAAAAGGTTTCATAGTAAGGATAGTTACAATAAAAACTTTATAATTTTTTAAGTATAGATTAGAACTTGTACAGAGTATAAAACAGAAGTGATTTCTTTTCCGTCTTTGGCTGTGCGTTACGCCAATGCCATTGATAAAATCCCACTGTTAGTCTTGAGCTTGGGCTTCCTCTTATAAATCTATCATGCTGGCTAACCAGCGATAGTCCAGCATGCTGGCTAAGAAGGCATTAACAAACCCATAAGTACCCTACAACCATAACCAATAATTTGACAAGTTTTGTCGCAATCGAATAAGTGGTATGGCCATGCAGTAAGAACAAACAATTTTCAATCTATATATTATACATGACAAAATTCAAATTAAAATGTTTTAAGTGAGTTAATGGATACCAGTCTCGATATGTAAATTAATTACGTAAATGCCGGACACGTCGATCGTTTTAGTAGTCACTAAGTATCATATTGCCATATATGAATACAAGAATGTTTCGCTCATGATTTGAGTGTTTCACCATCCTTATCATTACGTGACCGTCATCATCTCCTACATCATCATCACCGTCATCTTCATCTTGTAAAGGTCAAGTTGACCACATACCAGAAGGTGGCATAGACCACATACCATCATCATGTGACAAACCATTTGTCTTCTTTTACAGAAAAATAAATTGAGTAGCTCTTTCACACTAGCTTTGTGTTTGAGTGTGTGTCCAAGATATTCTAATCTAATAAATCCTACTGGGGGTTTGTATCTGAGCATTTGCTCAGAGATATTTCTCTCTTCACAAGAGATATTTCTCTCTTCACAAGAGATATTTATCTCTTACAAGCTTTTGCCTGCAACTTCGGGTTGTTAAAGCAGAACCAAACTTAACGAATAATCCGGTATTTTCTTTAACATATATCCGATAATCCGATAAAACGCTATGCTACGTGGGCGTAGTACACGTTTTCCTATAAATTTTACCTGCAAGACATATATTTTCCTTGTTTCTTTGTTTGAGAGGTTAGTTATATATAGGTTAGGTATAGTTATGTTATATTATTCTCAGATCAATAAGGATATTATCTTTTTATACAAAACGTTCTACGTTAAGAATTTGCCGTCGAGCTGAATACGTCTCGGTCTGGTATGGATTTCCTTAAGATACAGCGTGTATTGGCCATTGGATCAAACATGGCCGCATTGCCGTTTGGGTTTATGTGCCAAATCAATCGATACAAATAATAAACCTTATAAAATATTTTAAAAATAATCAAAAATAGTCTCTAATGGATTAAGACTACCTATGTCGCGGTTAACAAAGACAACAGATACACATTACAAACAACACCAATGAACCGAGAATAAACATTTATCTGAATAAACGTTAAAATTACCTGTTTTGATTTTTATCGTTATTTTGATACTGCGTAATATGCTACTGCTCAAGAAATCGTGTCAAAACAAACGTGCCACGACAACGAAATATAATCCAGTGATACATCTGCTACATATTCGACAATACCTCACCAGATACGTCACAACCTTTGAGTCCCCTTCGCCTTTCATTCGCTTTTTCTTCTCCTCAACAAAGCACTTTTCCGAAACAGCGGTAAATGAAAAAATGTAAAACGTCAAAAGTGTATTACTAATAACTACGTAAATATTTTTTTTTATATTTACTTTTTACATTTTTTTAAATTCTATATGAAACCATTGACTCACCGCGTTGCCATTATGATGAGAGGAATCCGCGTCGTGGGGCGGTGGTGTGGAGTGACACCTCGCGCCAGCCACCGCCGCGCCCAGCGTCGGCCAGTCCCCTATGTCAGTGAAGTCCGATGCCTGGAACAAGAGAAGATAACTTTGAATGAGAAGACGAAGAGACAAAAAGTATGAGT
Source organism: Asbolis capucinus (assembly GCA_018249125.1). Classification (NCBI taxonomy): domain Eukaryota; kingdom Metazoa; phylum Arthropoda; class Insecta; order Lepidoptera; family Hesperiidae; genus Asbolis; species Asbolis capucinus. The sequence continues at coordinate 9,711 of DWJZ01004947.1, forward strand.
AATTAAAAACCTCAATTCTTTCCTGAAACTGGAACCTAAGGTAACATTCGTTGTTTATTCAGTTAGCCCTTTAAAAAAGAAGAAATTAATATGGACTTCACTAGAAAATCATGAATTAGGTATTATTAAATTTCGACACTCCTATCTATGTGGATTCTGAAAATATAATGGACATATTTAATGTAACTGCGAAACAACTGACTCTTATGGGACATTCACAAAACATAAACAGAAGTGGACGCAATATGAGATAGGTGTTTACGAACGAATTTTATTGCGACATTATACAACAAAACAAGAAAATTTTGTCAAAAAAGTGTCAGTATTTCTGTGAGTTACTTAACCTAACGCTAATAGATGCTCGCCAAAGTCAGTGCATCAGGCGATTGAGTCAGATCACAGATATTGGTTGTTCAGCGAATGACCACCTGAATCTCATATCAAAAACTGTAAGTCTATTTAGTCCGTAGTATAAACCCAGGATGTAATAAATTGACTAATGTCCCTGTAAACCAACGGTGCACAGCTCCAGGTTCACGGGTTATCATGGCCCGCGCTCCGAATTTAAACGGCCCGTGCAAGTTTTTCATAACTTTTTTACCACGCAAGTCCTGAAAGTAATTAACTAGGAATATTCAGTAGCCCGCAATCACTCATATGATTACTCAGTTTGGGCCAACTGTCAAAAATGTTCAGCCTTATGATTACTGAACCAAGGACCCAACGCGTCCTTAAAAAGTTAGACGCAACTCACAAATACATCTTCTTTTTATACACACAGACGTAAAGTAAAGGCACGGAATACAGTCAGTTTGTTACGCTACTCGTAAGATTCAATAAAGAATGGATGAAATTACGCAATGATATCGTCACCCTTGACCGACTTTGACCTTTGTCTGACCGGAGGCTGGTGGGCGCATCATACACTGTTCACACATGACGATTCGTTTCTATACTATTTGTAACATACAAACCTGAATCCTTAACGTAAAGTGTAACGGATTTCGGAAGCACATTATGTACAGATCTGATCATTTCACTCACTCCAGTATATCTTATCTGCGAAATTGCTTTAAATGGAACATTATAACTTAGATATGGTCACACAGTAATGTAAATAAATGTCTTGAAGTCAAGAGGCTTCTACTCAGTTAGTGCGCATTACCATCAAAGACTTCATCGCCACTTACCATCAGGTAGGATCGTACTCAAACGCTATTAACGTAACTTATTTAAGGTAAAAAAAAGAGACAACTGTCAGCAAAAAGTTCATCCAAGGATATCTATGCGTCAAATACAGATAAAAACTCCACCAGATTTCTGATAAACAACAGACCATAACGAGCATTCTTTTGATACTTAAGGGAATCTGATTGATCCAAAATGACCGATCAGAGTGTTGCCCTTTAGCAGACATAATCTGAAATAATAATCTATAGAAATACTTAATACCTAAGGGCGGCAAGATAATTAAGTAGACAATTATCAGTTACAAACTGTTGGTGACCACGGCTCCACACATCCTCCTAAATAAAGTCCATTAAACCATCAATCTCTATTTGTTTGGTAACTGGCAGATACTTGCCACCAAATTTGCTAGTAGAACTCACAATTGCCTAAATAAAACCCCATCACAGAACACTCACTTGGGCATCATGTTCCACCTTCGCCCAGCTGCGTTTCGCCCTGGCCTTACGACGCGCCGTCACGCCCGCTGTCATGCTCTCAAGACACCCGTTCTCCAGCGTCCCGACACTCGACACTCAATGACACATCGCGTCACTACACTCAGACACTGATCACTTGTCTGCGTAGACACATCATAATTTCACTCAAGTGAACTTAGTGTAACAACTCACAGCTATAGTAGATAGAATAGTATGAGATTTTGTGGCGTTAATCTCAGTGAGAGTTCGTTGATAGTGAAATAAAAAAATTAAGTTGAAATAATCATATGCTATAAATATAGATAAATTCTATAAAATTTTGCTTTAGTAGTATAGTAGAATTAAAAACAAAATTTTTATACGTTGCTATAATTCCGAACTATAAATCAGATGTAAAAAAGCCTTTAATCGGTGACAAAATATGCAATGATGACCCAGCAATGGGACGATAAACATTGCGATCATGATGAGGTGACGGAAAACTATCAACTCATTGGTTTCTTAAAAAAGAACGATCGCAAATAACCTTCCTTGGAAATGTATAAAAGAAATTAACAGTATAAAAGAAAAGAGATGACAGATAAAGAGATACTATCGTTACTCGCTACCTACCACTAAGTATCTATCGCAAATGACTTCTGACCTTCCACCCTAACCCCGACAATCGCCTACCTCTATATGATTGCGATATGACCTTCAACGTTTCTAGTAAATGTGTGGAAAGGTCAGTAATATTCTTAGTATAACACATATCTTAAAATGCATATCCAAAATCCGTAAGTTATATCCTAAATTTAAGACAAAACCAAGGTTTACATTCTTTATCGAGGATCAAAAGTGTGCAATAATGAGACATAAAGCAGGATTTTTTTGTATTACGAATTTTAAAAGCTATTTGTATAGATTACTGGTAAATATTAGATTAAATCTATACAAAAAAACGGCTGGTCAACAAAAACCTTACTATAAAAGCTAACACGAATTTTGGTTTTCCAGCAGCCTTAGGCTACGTAAACCAGTTTAACATTTCCGTAACATTTCACATAATTCGATCCTAAATTCCAGTAACCCATAATCCCTAATGAAATCGAAACTATTATGACACGAGACGGAATCGCTCATACGAACCGGTCTGGCGAACTACCTTGATAGTCTCCAATACTAAATGTCATCCTCATTTACAACATATTAACATTAATTTATATGTTGCCGGCATACATTATCTTTACACACAATTATGTGTCCACACTTGAATAAATACAGGCGGCAGTATTGAATGACTTTTTGGGAATAGTATTATAACAGCGGTTTATTGTATTTGTATTACGTTGGAAAACAATGTGAAAGAAATAACATGCAAAAAAGTATTGGTCCTAAAGTACTGCCCTGGCGGAGACCACTATTTTGTACATTGCTTAAGAAAATTATTAAGTTATAATTAATTATTTTTAGAAAAATAAATTTAATTTTATTATTTAGAAATTAAGAACATTCGTTAGGATCTTATAAGTCACTAAAATAATAAGTTGCTCAAAAGTAACAGTGTTAGTAATGATACTGAATGCCTCTCATAGATTCGAATGACACATTTGGTTTTGCTTCATAAACAAGATTTATCGTAAAAAGTAAATTGTACATTAATTTATATTTTCTTATCTTGACCATCGACTGTTTTAATACGTACTTTATCAAACGTAAAGGTTAAAGATACATCGCTTATTCCGGCTGTTGCTAAATTGTTACCAGTTTTAAAACACCTTTTACCGTCAGCAGGTGTTCCGTTCAACCGCCGAGGGGCTTTCAGAAATACCAGTATAGTTACATAGAAAACCAGATGCGTGTTGCTTTTTGGAAATTACTTTAATAGTAAACTTTTATTTCGAAAATTAATCAAAATGGTTACTAATTATTTTAGTTTCAAAACAATATTTATTTCTAGTGGCCAACCATTATATTAAAAATATACATGATCTTATAAGACGCCTGTAATTTGATCACGATAAAGACGGCATAACACTAGTCCTGCAAGAATATTCTATCATGTTTGAACCTAAATATTGAAATTACGAAAATTTTGTTACAATTACTTCTACTTTGATATCGGGCTGAAAAAAATGATTTTGAAAAAAATAATCCAATAAATTTATTTGTAAAGTCAATTATAAAAAGCGGGGGCATAGCACACCAGTCGCAAACTATATAAGTAATAAATGCACTAACTAAACAGACCTTGATATATGTATGTTTACGTTTCGACTTTCGTACATCACCTATAACTGATCACGTAAATCTAATTACAATTATTACATAATGTACTTCAGATAAAATGATAAGTTCTTACGTAGCATTGTTTTTATATAATTTTAGACTTACAATCTTGGTCTTATTTTTTGTTATTTTGTATAGGTAATAATCTAGATTGTTTAGCACAATAAGTGCTGGTTTGTGGAAGTTTATAGTATTATGAAAATAAGGAGAGTTACAGCAATCAGGATGATGGTGAAAAACAGCGGCTGCTGCAAATTTAGATTCAAAATTTCATTACTGACTGTAAGAGGTACTTATAGTCACAAATACAAGTTTTATTATAAACTAGCTGTACCCAGCACGCGTTGCCAGGCATACATTCATCAAACATGTACGCGATGGATATAATTTTGGTATCAAAACCTTTTCCAGAGAATTCTGAACAAAGTTCCTACAGATATCAGTGTGCAGCTCCTACCATATCAGAATATAAAATGACAAACATACATACAAAACAAACATTGATGTTTATATATATAGAGATAATTTGAAAACCAAATTATTAACCAAATAAAGAAAGAGCACAATAAAATATTTTACACAGTTCAGAATCTTTGCAATCTTTAGGATAGTCAAGTTTCATCATGTCAATACTATGAGTAATTCCCCCAAGGTCTATCAATTAACAATGACTAAAAATAATCATACAGTGTTTCTCAAAAAAATGCACATCTAGAAGATAACAGTAATACATGACCAATATTAAATTAAATACATATTATAAAATTCGTATCTCTACAATACACATTAGCTTCTGTATTGTTGTCGAGATAGAATACTTATTATTTTGGATTGAGACAAATTCAAACAAATTTCTTGAAATGTGCACTTGAATCAGTCACAATTAAGTTAAAATGGAAACTGACCCACATGAAGACATGTAGAGTCTGTGCACACATTCATTACAATATCGAGCTAAGATGTTTATCGACCATTTTCAGATTTGACAATAACCTACCTATAAATACTGACACGCGACACAAAAAACAATATGGCTGAAAAGAAATGAATACGAAATTCAAAAATAGAAC
>DWJZ01004948.1:0-14714 GCA_018249125.1 Asbolis capucinus
TCCGGACCTAACATCGGCCGGTGTCACTATAGTTTTAGTTAGATATAAGTAAAATGTAACAATTTAGTAATAAAAGTACAATCATCGTTTAATCTCTTCAATTCATCAGATCACTGTTTTGATATTTATTTACAAAACGTATTTTAATTTCATGCAAGTGCGAATGATCTGTGTGCTAATAAATTAAATTTAGTAGTAATTGAAATTTAAGTTTGATTAATATTATTTATTATTCGCAAATATTTAGTAAATAAATATGTATTTAGTAAAAAATATTCAGTAAAAATATTAGTGGACCGCCAGAGGGTCTGCCCAGTAGCAACCAACCTTACTTGGGTCACTTAACTCGGATTTTGCGACGGCGATCCATTGTCTACAAGTTTGTTCCCAAAAATCCGGACCATGACCAAGACCTTGAAAGAAATATTTAGCACTACGGGGTGCGCAGGGTTTCTCGAAGTAGATGACGATGTAAAATGGACCAAAAATTTGTTATAATTCTTCTTTATTAAATTTATGCATCCTTACGTACACTTCGCAGAACATTAGTGATTCAGAAACCGAATAGTACCATCTAGTGACAAACCGGCGAACTGTTTCCTTAATAAATATTCAACTTTTTTAGTAAATAATGTGGTTTGTTAAATTTTTAATGATGCCAAAGAAATATAACTTCTCACGTGCGTACCTAATTGCAATTTTTTTATTTATTTAACAAAAACTTGTAAAATATAAAAAGAAATACAGTCCGCCAAACTGTAAGACGGTCTGTCGGCAGTATATGATGGTTCTCAGGATCCTGGTACAGCTATAGATTCCCACTTACGATTACATAAATTTGATAAAATAAATTTTTCGTTTTATATTACATCTTATTCGATATAACTTTAAATAGATATTAGAATTTCCAAATTAATAATCATATTAATATTACGCTTTATGCTATATTACAGCTTCTCACTATACCGGGTGTAATCGTTAAGTGTGCACAGGCATATTCCATAACTATTACAGATATCAAAAAAACTGATATCGAAAGTCCTTTACCTAATGAGTAAAATAACAATAACTACTTTTTAAAAATAAAACGAGAAATATCCAAAAAAATTACTTTAAACATTCCTTATTTTTCATTAACTTACTCATTAGATAAAATACTTTATGTAAAAATATTACATTAAACACTCCTCTTGGCCGCACTACAGTGGCATTGAGAAACTTTGGACAAAATAACAGTTGACATTTCTAGCATATTCACTTCTATGTGTTAAACCCTACTTTTCACAATAGTTAAGGACATGCACTGAAATGATTAAACATAGCAATGTTACGTACATGTTATAACAACTATAGGAAGTATCATTTTGTACATGCTTCAGTTGTAGCATGTGCAAAAAATATATAAAAGTAATGATTGTGTACTATGGCCCTTATAAACAGGAGCCATCGATATAGCCATTGGACGCAGTACATTACGAGTACTTACATGGTCTAATTCCAGCTGCCTCTTCAGATAAATTATTCGTTTCTATTCTAGGTGGTGTATCAGGACTTTGAGTTTGTCAAATATATCCGTAAACGTTAAATAACCATACCTAATTTGATTGTCCTCAAGTTTAATAGTATTTATCAATATAGGGAATCCTTCACGTAGGACATTGTTTACCTACCAATTGCTGCTAGATGATTGGCGAGTTTCAGTCTTTGGCGTATATGTACATATGTATCCGTAACATAACATATTTTACCACAAAACGAACATCGTCGCGAATACTAAACATTTTAAATATAAACGGATATTTTGACCGTATCTTACTGTGCCCATATCTCATACAACCGGGTCGAAACATTTGTACCACAATAAAGAAGGCGAAGATGTCGTCGTTATTTACACCATCCACAATGAGTCGAGTTAAAATCAAATATGAAGTTTAACATTACATTCAATCTTATTCCAGCCACACTAAATTTAAGTTTATTAAGGCTTACTTGAATTCATTGCAATTAAAAGGAGATGAGTCAAAATAAATCCTTCTCTGGATAAGGATCTAAGTACAAATCAAATTACTTTATACATTTCTAGTTGCGAGAGCCTATTGTTCAGGTGTCGTCGTTATTTAATGTTGCCCCCAAATAGGAATGGAAACGAATTGCTCAAAAGCAATTTACAATGGATAAAGAGCCCTACATCACAATAACACCTACGCCCGCAACTTACGAAGCAGGTCATGTTAAATGTGATACGCCGATCTACAGCGGAGGAACAAATGAGAATCCCACAGTTTAGAAAACATCTGAAACCTAAAAATGGTTTGTTGTTACAGAAAAACTTACAAAAGCGTCTATGGAAATATAAAATCTTATTACTGCTCCTTTATATTTTGTGCTCCCAGAGAAACTCATTAGAATTATACGTAAATAAGCAACGTGAACATGTGATGTTTCGTCGCAAAAACGCTTTTACTGAAAATATTTTTACACGCGCCGAGAGACAAAATTACACGTGAAGCAGATGTGTTTAATTACTGACCCGACAAAATGTCGGAAAGAGTTCAATTTCATTATGAACACAATAGACCACGCCGACGATAAAGTAAATAAAATATCAACTGCTGCTAACACGGGGAAAATGACGAGATGCGCACATTAATATTTATTTTGATAAAGCACGAATGTTTAAAAAAAATATGAACTCAGTACCGAAATTAATTACAACGTTAGCCCTTTTTATAGCGCCCAAAAGGTTATATTAGCTTTGCAGAATCGCAGGGGTTGAAGGGTTAAAACGTTGTAACACATGGCGACATTAATTTTGTAATTAAAGAAAAAAATACGACTTGGTTCTAATTAACTCAAGTAAATCGCGCAGCAGACATTCAAAATTAATTTCACGAAATCCCAGAAATATTGCAGGTACCTATGTACTGTAGAGGGATATAAAAGGACAATCGAGACAAGTAACACAACCTTCTTAAGAGATATATGTAAGGTGTACATAAGTGTGTGAGGAATGGATAACATGGAAGGTGGTGGATGAGAAATTTAAGAAACGTACGCGTCGATCTGCCCACGCAACGCAATCGTGGGCGAGTACGAATATTGATGCTTCCTTACGAGTGCCTCTTCGTTACAGCGAATCCCAATATCGAGAAATATTCACAAATGAAGTTTTCCTTTAACCTCTATATAGGAAAATAATATAGTAGTGCAAAAAAAAAATTAATTTCAATAATAATTGTTATATCTGTCTATGGTAATAAAATTGTTACAAAGTATAATATAAGCTTTTCTAAAATATTCTGTTGATAGGTAGGTATATTACATACTCTTCATAAGTCCATAACATACCAAACTTCCATAGATACACATTACTTAGCCTACGATTATTAACCTTTAGCCCACATTACTAAACTCCGGTGTTAAACAGCTGCCTAATAATACAATAACGTAATATTGGACATCTGAAATCTATTGACAGCTATAATCTATATTATAGCTATTTATATTATATTATATTTATAATTATAGCTAACTATCAATGCTGTTCGTTCCTATTAATTATCTGTGTGTCCCTAAAAATACGAATAGTTTACATTAAGACATTTATGGATAATATAAAAACGTCGTAACAAAGCCGTACCGGCTATTATAGTATAGTAATATGAGAAAAAGGACTGATCGAGCTGCACTTCTGAAATCGCGGTCGCGCTCATTCGGGAAGATTTACGATGCGTGCGCGCACCGAACACGCAGCGCAACATAAGGCCGGCCGATCGCATGCGTGTCGCGTTATCGCGTCCACGACTCGCCAAATTAACTCGCTTTATGAAGACATACGACAACCTGCGTGCACTCGTAACAAAGATTTATTCACGCCGCTATTGCTATTGAACACCAAGTCCGGTTTTCGCGCGAATATTTTATTTACTAAATTTCAAGGTGCAGAACGCTCATTTTCGAGATGGTCTCGTTAATTTGATGTATTGTCACATTAACATAGTGAGAGGCAGATAAATAAAACAAGTTGGCTTCAGGCCAGTCCCAAAACGAATGGCTAGTTTTATGTAAAATAATAAAAATCTAGTCATTTAATTTAATCAGCTATGATTTACAATAACATAAACATGTCTTTTCATAGACACGTCCAATTATTACAAAAATGGCTGAAGATAAGTTTCGGCACATGTAGCACATTGGTGGCATTAAAGTAAAAAGTGCGTAGATGACGCCATATTATTTATATTTCTTTCTACATATGTTAATAATAAAACGAATAAAAAGCCCATCTTTGCAAACAGTTTTGTTCTAGTCGTAATATGGATGAGTAGGTATGGATGAGTAGGTAACATGGATAAATTGGATATTGTATATCCAGTTATACCCTTGGTAATTTCATATGCACGAGTGTATAATGAGAAGCATTTCCGTCGCAGCTGATTTCCTCGCAGCGACATCTCGCTCTCGTATCGCGTGATACATTTCAACGCACAATGAATACCAAATAAGAAATCAACGCAACCGCACTTACCCTAAGCAATTTTCTTTCATAGCCTATATTTTAGCTGTTTCGTGAAAGAGCCTATCCCACTGAAATATGGAGCGGCTCGTGGTTGAATTTTTGTTTAGTGTGCAATTTTAAACCCGAGTATAGGTATATCACGGTTTTCGCGACTGGAACGCAACCAGAATGGAGTAATAAATCTGAAAGTCCATTTTCATATAAAAGAAAACCGATTAAGGAGCTTTGCCGATAGCGATCGCTCGAATGAAGCTATATATTTTCATGATAGAGCGAATCCAAGATCACGGACGACTGACGGCCGGTGCGTGAGGAAATTGAAAAGGAAAACGTTTCTTTTAATGGTATTGTCCTTGATCGAAGGATCATTTATTTGCATTTGCTATACCCAAATCTTAACGTACGTCACCTCCATAACCGTCAATGCGTTTTGCGAAACATTTCAAGACCAAAAGAACACGAACTGACACAGGCTCTTTCACATCGATTATCATTGATTGATAGATTCTCCAACAACCATAAAATCCAAAAACATTGACTGCAACTAAAGTAAACAACAAAAAGAACTTTCTAAAGATTTTAATACCCATAATATAAAATATTACCTATTTACCATACAATGATATGCTTAAGTTCTTCAAGGAGCATTAGGTTTCTCAATGGCAGGAATTTAAGAAATTGAAGAATACTTGGAAAGGGTTGTTGTAAAAGGAACACCAAACGACTTTCGACGGAGGGTTGTAGTTGGTAAATTTAATCGAGCGAAAATTCAACATCTTACTTTCAGACAAAGTAGGTTCAACGAATTTTTGTGACTTGAAAAAAAAAATTGGAATAAAAAAGTTGCTATTTACAAGATTTTATTTGACTTGTTGTGTATGTTTGTATATTATTGTGTTATTATATTTGTATATTCATTTGTTAGGGATCAAATATTGCAAGCTTAAATAAACCCACTTCCTGAACTACTACACTACGGAGCTGAAATTTTGCGTTAAGTTTCCGTCCTGATGACAATGCATTTTTATGATAAGCATGACCTACTCGTACTACAAAGCAGGATAGTCTCCAGACAAGGGAACTTCCAACCGGTAACAATACAGTTACGACACTTTAATAGCTTGTGTTCTTAAATATTTTTAATAAAGCTTGTTTATAAGATTAGGTTACGTACACTAGCTAACCCGTTGGCGGACTCAAAATTACTTTTTAAATCACTGATAAATACTTCTACAACTACACAACGAATTCTCTTACACGTACGAAGTTTCATCGTCGTGCTTCTAAACGAGTGCTTTAAACTATATGCTATCTGTAAGTCAATAAATTTAAGTAGTAGAATATTTTACTAGATTAAAGGTGGCATCGCAGCAAAAGCAAGACGCCCCCATTAAATCCTTAACGTTTTATCAATCGCGTCCTGTAGTAAAAAATCAAATAACTCGTATCGGTGGTGCTGAGAGCAAAACAGACGAATAAATTATGCGAATCGTTTCAAAAAGTACCAAAATTGTCAGAGAACGTTCCCGGACACGCCTTTTATCTGTTTCTTTTATCAGACTGTTTCACATTTACCAAATCGCACGTAAATAAAGCCAAACTGGCAGACCGTGACAAATAGGTAATATGAATAAAATAGGAGAAGCTCGGATTGGTACTGATGTAACTGGTACGGATGTAACTACTACTTCAGAAAGATCTTTTGCATCTATTACGAGTTATAACTAACGTCCTACACCTACCTAACCTAACATCACTAATATTCTGGAGTAATAGAAAATCAAAGAAATATTTACTCCGTATTAAACACGAGTGTACTAGAAAACCAATTCCGTGATGACATAATTAAATATCCGAGATAATTCAATTATATTGATGTGAGGTCTCATAAAATGTAATCCGTTTAGATAAATTATTCAGATTGAGCAGAGCTGTTGCGTTGCTTTGTCTTTCCTGTCGTCCGTATCTACATAATTGATATGAAAGTACCAGTGTTCTGAGTAAATAATACCTGGCATGTTATTGCTTAAATGGTGCCAGTTATTCAAAAAATTTAAATTGTGTCAGCACAAGGCCGTTATAGTATCCATAATTTGTTACAGCAATCATATAAAGGTTATTAGTGTGTTGTAGATGGTTTATCTAATGCATACAGTAAATACAATTCGCAATATCCGTAATCCTAGTCTGTCGAAACCAATCCGAGGGCGAGACTGCAGCGTAAATATGGCAAAGTCACGATATATTCACTGCAGCAGGCTCAGACGCCTTCGTTATACTGCTTTATGCGAGATACCAGTTGCAGCTATCGGCTCATAACAATATCCTGGCAACCTCGTAAATTCTTAACAATTAGACGATAAATTCTCACTTGAATTAGTATTTTTATTCGCAAGTCACGTGCACTCGCAACTCCTTCTTCAATTTATGTACCGAGGCGTCAAATCCAACATCTCCAAGAAACTGATACGTCTGAGCTATAATGTGCATTTATATTTTCTGTTGCGTCGTGAAGTCCGTTTATAGTATTTAATAAAGGTCTAATTGACTATTACGTGCTGTTTTATATTTAATCGGTTGAGATTTTGAAAACGATCAACTACGTAGAGTCGCTTTAATACCAACTGTAGAGCTCGAGGCGATATAACCAGGGGATTCTGAACCACCACTGGTCTGTACCGGATGATCAGCAACGTGATTAAGAAAAACGAATAAGAGCGAAAGCGTGACACAAAAGCAGTACGATAACGGAGGAAAAACGAGCAGCGGATCGCCTGCGAGCAGACGGTATCTTCGCTCGCTCGGGAGTTATTAAATATTAAAATAAACTCGCATTCCTACACGAGTCCTCCGCGATACACCAGATTATAGGCACAATGAGAGCACTTGCTCCAATCGCTCCGCAACTTTATCACATCAAATCACTGGCTTACGTAATTTAACTAACATTCTTGCTTAGTGTCCCTATTATGGCGAAAATTTAGCGGATGACTTAACATAGTTGCGTATGTACTTCACAAACCAACGTTCAAGGAATTCCTGTGAATCGTGTTTCGTTAACCTTTATTAATCAAAGGGCACACATATTCCACTCGCCGGCTTTATTAGACTCTCGAATCTATTATAGAACATTAATAACCGCATACTCACGCAGAGAATTGCTTCATCGTGTCTCGAAAGTGTATCGGTCGTCATATCGCTCCGTTACTCAAGCAACGTCACGCCCACTTACCTGAAACAATACATCATTACAATATCACTAACAGGGGAACATCGCACGTGTTAAACGATTCATCTACACTTTAAATATCAATAAAGTTCATAATTACCATAAAATATTGCAAAGTGTTAGGCAAATATATAAGACATTCAGAAATACGGAAGGTAACGTATAAATAACAATTAACCGTTAATGCAAGGAATTTCTATTTAGTTACTCAGTGATCGAAACTTAACGACCTGCAAGTTCCAACAATAATTAAATCATTCGCCTATAAACGTTCTATCTAGTCTATTAGCGTGGCCATTAAATTCCACTACTGTTATTATTAACTTAGCGAGTGATTTCGCGGAAACTTCAGGGTTGTTTGCACAGCATCACTCTACCGTTAAAGCCCAATTAAGGGCTGGTAAATACATAGTAATATTGAAACAATATTTTAATTATTACAACGAGAAACAAACCACAATATACATAAAGAAAAAGCTCTAAATATTTGTAAACTTCAAATCATTTACAGTAACACAATTAAAGAATAGTACAAGCTCAGCCAGTCAGAATAATAAATAAATAGTCAGAAGACCAAATACCCACAATTGCTACTAAGACTCAGCTGTATAAGACGCAGCGCTAAGATAACATGCGCACCGATTTGATAAGAGTTTTATTTAGGAGCATTAGCATTCGCGGTGGCTTATCAGGAAGCTCTTGGCAAGGGTCGAGCACGCACGACTACATTTTCTGTATTCAGTAATTTAAATGCCCAAGTATTTCATAAGTCCTCTAAGAAATATAAAAAGAGAAGGCATATCATGATAGTTCCTTATTCGTCTTGAAAACATTGCCTGGAAACATTTCCTTAAACTAGCTTTACGACAATTTTTTCACTTAAAATAGAAAATTTACGTCCTAAGTTTATGTGACAAGAGTTTATTTTATTATTTTAAATAAATATAGGTAACATCATCTAGTGGCAGTCCCCACGGCTATAAAGAGTATTAAATAACATCAATGCTGACACCTGAAGCACGTAGGATGCTTACAAATCGGCCACTTGATGCGTTAAATGTATTTTACACTTTTAAATCCTTTTTCTTTACTTCTGATTCAATAAAATCTATAACAAAGCTAAATAATAAGTATACTATTATATACTATTTCATGGTCTTTACTTTAGTACTTAAAGGATAAGATTAGTCAATATACATATGTTATGTATTTATTTATTACATAGTAGTTGAAGATTACGCCAAGTTATTCACCTCATCCAGGACAAAGAATGAGAAAAATTGACACGGGATACCTATTGGTGATACACAGTGTATTTAACGAAGGGGCGAGTTCACATGGCTATCGCTATCCGGATCTGTCGTCGTGTGCAGGCGCCAATGTTCAGGCTAATGTTGTTTAATTAACTCGTATTCATTATCGCGAGAAGGGCGAGGCGCGTGCTCCGCTGCCGCCACAGGTGCCTCGCACGCGGAAACACAAGACCACCTTCGCAACCATCCCACACTCCCATTTCATTTATATCTCTATCAACATTCCAGTTCAACCAAACACCCACGCGGTCCCGTTCATGTCTCTTTACACTCCTTCAAGCAACGCCATAGACGATACATTTATTAGACACGCAAAAGCTGCAATGTTTATTGTTATTGTTCACAACGTTCACGAAATACGACAAGTGCCAATACTTAAAAGGAATCCTGGAGGATTCTGATAAAATAAAAATTTTGTGATACCTAAATACAAACTTATTTATATCTACTTGCAATCTGGGTAAAATTGTTATCCAAAACACGTGGCAAGTTTAGCTTATTTCACATTTTGGAAGGAAATAACATATTTTCAATACATAAGCTTAACCAAACGGATAAGCGTCTTAAAAGCTGTATTGGACCAATTTTACCAACAACTCGAGATACGCTACAGAAATATCACAAGACTCAATATTTTTCTAGTTCTCCTAAGTCTGCACACTAAAGACATGTTTCAATTCTAGCATGCAGCGGAATAATTCTATACGCTTACAATAGATTAAGCCGATTTACCATATCCTGGCACCAAAGAGAAGTTTTAGCATAACATATTAATCCAAACGTCACAGGAGTTTCGTGTCGTCGGATCACCGTACGCGGAGAAATATAAAGGTCATTAATAGTGGATGGTGTAGAGCGGAGATAGCTAGTGCAGGGTCAGGTGACTGTTATACATTCTCGGGCTCAACTCCTGTCATGAATTGGTTATGATCTAAAAGTCACAGTTCAAAACTTGGATTATATTTCATACCTGAGCTGGAGATGTCTACAATATAGTGTATTGATAGATCAGTCCGACTGATATGACAGACCACGCACAATCAAACCAGTGTTTCGAAAATTAAATACATAAATTGGCTTCAACCCATCGATGGCCCACACCTGAACTCCTCATAGTGAGGAGGCCTAGAGAATACTCCACCACGCTGCTCCAATGCGGAGGAGTTAGTGGCCAAGTGACATGACTTAACGATTGCTATCTTAAGACAACCACCGGGACCGACGGCTTTACTTGCCCTCCGAAGCACATCTCCTCCTACCGACCGCGCCCGCTGTTACTTTACTTTTTCGATCGGATACAATAGAAGCAAACCGGCGGGCTATAAAGGCTTCAACAATAAATACATAAATTTAAAATTTTCATATTGTTATGTCTTGGAAGTGCAACATTTCCGCAATGGAAGTCATTGAAGTTAATATCATGCATGTAGGCACTAGAGACAGCATCAAAGCATTACTTATTATTGTACTCTTCTTCACTGTAATACTGAAACATCTTTATCGTCAAGCAATGCGTACGTAGACCTATACTCGGTACAAATTAGATCTGGAATATTTACCATACAAACTAGTATAGATACCTACTATATACCTAATATGAGGGAAATAAATATCGTGCTCTTATTGTATTATTCAGCAACAAGAAATTAACACTTCGTGAATTAACGATTGCATTTATAACTTTTTATGAATACTCACAATTTTTCTACACTGAATCTCTATATAAATCTATGAGAGCTTTTGTACAATACCTCTATTTATTTATACCTTCGTAGAAAAACAGGGACCGTAAAATATTCAACAAGACGGCGGCACGACTGCGAGACCAATAACTAGAATAAGAGCAAATCAAGTCGAGTGACATAATTTAATGCTCGTTGAGGGTGTTCTGCTAATGAATATGTAAATATTTTACAATTACAAAGCCGCGACGGAGTTACATTCCAAAAAGGTACAAGTATCTCTCAGGCGCACCGTACACCGTAGCGTGCTTTATGAAAACTGAGAACAAATAAATTCTCATTATAACCTAGTGGAGATAGATATTGCAATGTTGTAATGGGTTTGCGCCTTAATGTAACGCTTCTATTGGCTATTTGTTCGAGTGTAGTGGTTTCGTTATTTATTACATATTAGGTAGCGAGAACACGGGGGTGTATTCGTTTTGGTATCAACAAAAATTTTAATCAGTTTTTCTCGCACCTGCTGCAGCTGCGAACTGCACCTACGGGAATAAAGATAAAGAAGGTCTAAAACGTAGAATAAATGCTTAATATGGACATAAATTTTACCTCATTACTACAAAATTAAAAGTGTTTGAAGATAATATAGAAAGGTTAAAGAAAAGGGTGTACGTCACAATTAGGGTGTCAAACATTTGTGTCATTTAATTTAACCGTACTTTACAAGTGTAGTGTTCAATCGACTAGCACTCATTATTACGACCTTAAAATAAAACGTAAACAGAAATATAACTTAAATGTATTTAGGAAGCAGTATCCAATCTGAAGTCACATTAATATGTAGATGAAAAGAACGATGAACTTTTATAAGTAGAAACTTAGAAGCGTTATCAAGAAATATATATTTAAATAAGTTTATTACGGCATAATGATTATTCAAACGTAGTGATTCCGTATAAACATTATATCCAATTTCGTTACTGATGTGTCTGTAGCGGGCTGAGAGACGCTATTTAAATTCAATCGAGTTTATATAAAAATAAGGTAATCGAAAAGCGTCAAGCCTTGTTATATTATGCAAACAACTGCTTTAAATCACTGGTGAATGGCGAAAAGGTTGATATAAAATAAGTGCTGCGACAATAATAACGCGGGTGACGCGCACTAAGCTGCTCCGAAGCGAGGGCTTATCACACTCGGCGAGATAAAGATCTCAAATGTAGTTTTGAAAAGAAATTTACAAGGTTGTCCGATAATAACCGTATACATGCCAACGAGATGTCCGAACGACTGCGGCCGTCGACGACATTCACGAACCCAATAGACACCAGATTTATGATCGTCCCCTCAAAAGTAAGAGTACGACATTTTACAACTTCATTTAAAACGCGTCATGTTTTAATTTTTTTTTACACTCATCTACGACAGGTATCGTTACTTTGCGATTAAGAAAGGTCAGCGGTGTGATTTTAGATAAACAAAATTAATGTGTTCATCTGTGGTTTGCTTGACGAAATAAAGTCATTTGAATTTAAATGTTGTATATAAATTAATGTTAAAACCAAATTACACCGATTAAAGGAGATATTCTAAATACAACTATGTTGATGAGGTCGAAATCGATCATAAGTGTTTTGGATTCCATAATCCACACTTCTACGTGGGTGTCAAATGACACGTAAAGCATTTTATCTCGGTTTTAAAGTGAAAAACATATCATTAGTGCTTCCGTACCTAAAGCAATCTGAGTAAGAGATCCGTGTAAATTGTACAATATACATATTATAGAATAGTTATTTCAGATAGCATGCAGCTTAAACGCCTGTAAAAAGTACGTATTCAAGATTAAACTGTGAAATATGAGTTGAAATCCATTTATTAAAGACAGTAAACCCTCGTAACACACCTAAAACTAGTCCCTTTCATAACGTCAACGTAACTAAAGTACTATCTATAAAAGGATTTATACAATAATGAGTTTAGCCCCCGTGGTGGGTAAGTTGATAAAGCCTAGTGATTTTCCAGACTATAATCTATCTCTGTGCCAAATTTCATTCACAATTTAATTCTAGTTTTTGCTTAAAGTAGTAACACACATCCATCCATCTATCCATCCGTAGAAACTTTCATATTTATAATATTTGTAGGACTAGCTGGTGCCCGACAGTTCATTCGCGTTAAACGATTGATATAAAAAGCCTAATACAAAAATCCCCTATTTTAGGCATTTATGGAAATAATTCCATAAAAGATATAGCCCTATTCAAAATTCCATATTTCTAGGTCAACTGGTTTAGGCTGTACGTTGTCTGTCAGACAGTTACAATAACGAATTTATTTAGTAGATTAGATACAACATTTTCAATGACCACTAGAAGAAGACATAACAAAACGAAC
Organism: Asbolis capucinus; assembly: GCA_018249125.1. NCBI lineage: Eukaryota > Metazoa > Arthropoda > Insecta > Lepidoptera > Hesperiidae > Asbolis > Asbolis capucinus. The sequence continues at coordinate 13,141 of DWJZ01004948.1, forward strand.
GACTTAATCAATGCTGAGATCGCCTTAAGCCCCGGAAGAAATAACACCTCGGTATAGTAACATTCGTGTAGCGATCGCGTGATCTTTTAACAAGGAAAGGCTCTATTGAAATGGTTGATAGGCTACTATTACCAGAGCTACGCGTCAATCACAGCGAGTTATGTAATAGCGAAAGTTGAGCTTGCAATACTCTGCGACATTATGGCAACTAGGTGAGAACTACATTCACAAGCTTATGGGTTTTCATTTGCATGAATCAGATATTTCAAATTCCTTGTAATATCGGCAGAAATAATAATACATTTGGGACTAAAATAATATAATAAAAGTAAGTAATTATAGGTTAATTAAGTGATTTCCTATGGATTAACCGACGAATTGATTAATTTAGTATTAATAGATGGATATGTTATAAATGATGTAATGAATTTTAATGGAAATGTTGAATTGAAACTTAATTACGTGATCATTACTTAATAACTTCAGGAATAATAACTAATTAGGCAATCAAAGTTGATATGAACGAGGATAAGATAAATACTAGGCACCAGCATGACGAGTAGGCTTTAGCCAAAAATATCCCCGTTTTTAGAGGCGGCAAATGCGGATCGATATTTTTACCGCCTTATTAATCATTCGTACGCTAATAAATATTCCCAAAAATCATTTATTGGATTTAATAATCCTGACAAATGAACGACTGCAAAAACTAAACCTACATATTCATTGTGTAAAACGGTCCCTTCACTAAAGCCAGTAAATACCAAGCACCCAGTGTAATAACATTGCGATAAAGTAGAGTATACTTTCGTCTATATCTACTAACCAGTCCGATTCAATACTAAATGATGTATCGATAGGAGAGCACGCACGTACCATTCCAAAGACCAAATGTGTAAGGTAATTTAAGAGAACAATGACTACATAATCATATTTCAAATGACGGTATATTATCTTCACCGATGAACACGACGACCATAGGCGACATACAGCTACATCCATCTGATCAGTCGGTAGGCAATGGTATCATAACGTCGCGTTGTAAATATTCATTGAGCGAGATTGTCGCGTAGGCATTCCCGCACCAGGGCGCGGTCGGGACACGCATTAGAGACAATGACATTTGCATACCAGGGCGTTCCTAACTGTCATCCGGAACATTCACATTAACTAATCCGAAGAGCTCGATGCAAAATAGTTTCATTACTCCCTCGCCTCCCCATTCTCACTAATGAATTCATTAAATTACAGTAACGACAACCAAATGGCCGCATCTCTTTTTGCCGCCTTAAATCTGTTACAATTGTTATGGGCGTGACGACTTTATTATTCGCACTTCTTAGTCAGCCTCATTTTCATTGTTGACTCTGAATATCAATTTTTAACGACTCATTGTTTCATACTTAAATGTTTTTTAGCATGTGAATTTTATTAGTAGTTATAACATCATCAATGGAATGTATACTTCATTATTCTTAATAAATTTAACAAAAAATAAGAAGCAATTTTTATCCTCGAATTGGTTACGTCATTGACACTAACATAGAATGACATATCCTCGCTAATATTATAAA